>JANBTT010000009.1:0-232840 GCA_027578915.1 Coemansia sp. RSA 1200
CAGAAGATTTTTTTGAGTTGTCTGGAAGAGACATGCTGATTGATGAAAGGCTAGTGCAGAATTGATATTGTAGAATAGGGGGTTAAGGAGGAGTAGGAGGAAGAGAAAGACAAAAAAGAACTGCAAATAACTGTGCCTTGCAATATAATGATAAAGAACCGTTAGTATTAAAGCCTTATTTCAATGACAGAGTTTGGAAATTTCAGTGTGGAAATAATATTGAAAGAACTAGAAAAGCCAGGAACACAATTTTTTCTGGTTGATGAACGAAGCATATGCTGCGCATTTTAAATTAACTCACATGCCGATCAGAGCTGTTTGTGATCCTTGTCTTTGGTAACCATCAGATCAGATCAGTCAATCGCCTACAAAAAATACAATCTGGCCAATCATCACGTCGAGCTCAAAGGCTAGATGTTGAAACGCTAAATGCTATTTCATTTTTTGCGCAGCCATTTTTGCACCACGGTTGATGCGTGGCCATTTAACCCACGGCCAGCGTGTTCGCAAGTTTTTCTCTTCCCAACTCGCTTTCTTCTCCGTAAAAAAGTATTTCCTCCACTTTCTTCTTACTTTATTTGCAGGTCTTGTCCAAAGATTAAAATACTTTGACATCAGCTTCTCTCTCTAGCTTTGTTCTTTATCTACCTCTATCTCATCTTATAATAGTCAAGCACTAATTAGCAATGCAGGCCGAAGAATACGAGGACCAGCACTCAGAGTCGGCCGAGGTCAACGAGGAGGAGGATGAGACAGGACCTCTGCCAATCCAGAACCTCGAGCAGTGCGGGATTAGTGCAGCCGATGTCAAGAAGCTCACCGAGGCAGGGTACTTTACGGTCGAATCGGTCGCATACACGCCGCGCAAGCAGCTACTGACAATCAAGGGCTTTTCCGACACCAAGGTCGACAAGGTGCTCAACGAGGCAGCCAAACTCGTGCCAATGGGCTTTACCACCGCGGCAGACTACCACCAGAAGCGCTCAGAGCTCCTGCACATCACCACGGGGTCGACTGAGCTGGACAAGCTGCTTGGCGGACAAGGTATCGAAACAGGATCTATAACCGAGATCTTTGGCGAGTTTAGGACGGGAAAGTCGCAGATATGCCACACGCTGGCCGTCACCTGCCAGCTGGACGAAGCCAGTGGCGGTGCCATGGGCAAGTGTCTGTACGTCGATACGGAGGGCACCTTCCGCCCAGAGCGGCTTGTCGAGATAGCCGAGCGGTACAATCTTGACCCCAACGAGGTGCTGGATAACGTCGCGTATGCGCGCGCGTTCAATTCCGACCACCAGACAGCGCTGCTGAACCAGGCGTCGATGCTGATGACGGAGGCGCGGTTTAGTCTTCTGATTGTGGACAGCGCAACGTCGCTGTACCGCACAGACTACTCTGGTCGCGGCGAGCTGTCTGCGCGGCAGATGCATCTTGCGCGGTTCCTTCGCACGCTTCTGCGGCTTGCGGACGAGTTTGGCATCGCTGTTGTCATCACGAACCAGGTTGTCGCCCAGGTCGATGGCGGCATGGCTGCGTTTGTGGCCGACCCGAAGAAACCGATTGGTGGCAACATCATTGCCCACGCGTCAACCACGCGTCTGTCGCTGCGCAAGGGTCGTGGCGAGACGCGTGTGTGCAAGATATACGACTCGCCCTGTTTGCCGGAGGCCGAGGCTGTGTTCGCGATCACTTCGCAGGGCATAGCCGATGCCAAGGACTGAATGCAGCAAGTGCTGTTTTCCTTCCAACCTTTCTCTTTCTCTCTTGTTTCATGCTAGTACTGTAAACGTCATAAAAAACACAGCCCGCTGCCTTGTTATGTTCTAGTTATTTTGGAATGGGTATGGCAAACGCAGTGCATGTGGGATCAGCATCCTTGGCACCAGCGGGGCATGGTCTTTCTACGCGACCCAGAGAGAACTGTGGCATGTAGACTGATCTAAACCGACCGCTGCCATTGCCTGTGCTGCAGTGTCGTAGCCGGCCATCCATGAACAATGCGCTGCCAGCAGCCAACTCGACAGCAAATGCAGTGCCGCTGCTAGCCGGTCCGCCGTGTGGCAACGTGTCTGCAGCCATGCTCTGACCGTAGCAGCCTGGACGGTTCGGATCGGGAAACGGATCGACCCAGACGGTACCATTGCCCACGGACACGTCATCCAGGGGCGTCCAGACGCTGACAATCGCATGGGATCTTTCCTCCGGCCTAAAGTACAGGGTATCCTGGTGCCATGCAAACTCCGCCCGCGTGTGCGGTGGCTTGACAATGTACTGCTCGTTCAGTAGGAACGCCGTGTCTGCGTCGGGCAAGTGCTCAGTAATAGTGCGGGGGTTCGCCATGCGCTGTGAGCAGAGAAGAAGCTGCTGCGCACATTGCCCGAACCTGTCCAGCGTGCACTGGACTAGTTGGCGCGGACTCAGTTGGGCGCGCAGCTCAGCGTACTGGGTGCGTTCGGTTCGGACGTCGGCGGTGATCTCGGACTCTGCAAAGTAACCGCATCCGAGCGGCTCGACCACGCAGCCCCAGTCGGCGACCAGGTCGCCTTGCTCGTAACAGCGGTTCACCAGCGTCTCCGACTCTGTTCTGTACAAGCCCAGCTCGTGGGCGGACAGAAACCCCGGCACCACAAGGTACCCGCGGGTGCGGAAGAACGCGAGCTGCTCGTCTGTCAGCCGGATGGACGACATTGAGGGCGGGTGGCTGCTGTATTTCTATTCTGCTGAGACCTGGTTCAAAGGAGAAAGCGAAACAGTGCAAGAAGCACCTTTCTCTCATCAGCAGCTTCTAGTGAAATAAGAAAAATAATGGAGATTGCCTTTTTTCGCATCGCCTGAAACAGATCGCAAAAAAATAAACAGAAAAATTAAAAAAAAGGGAAGATTAAGTGTGGTGTTTGCAGCCCGCCATTGGCTGCAGTTCCTTCTGCTCTGCCTTTAAAGCGAAACAGCAGCAGCAGTAGCTAAATTCAATCCACGCCAACAGATCCCAGCTTCAGGAGCCAGGCCAGCGCTTTGGAGCGCATTCTTGTCTCTGCTTTTTTTTTTCTTCCTTCGTATGCTTTTCACATCCACTCACCTCTTTCCACAATCTATCTATCCATAATTATTAATTGGCTTTACATCCTAGAGTTGCAAACTTGTTTATATATCTTTTTTATTTCTCGTTGTTTTGAAAGAGAACAGATTTCGACCTAGGGGGCTTTAATCCGTTGTTTATTTTTTGGCACATACGCTCTCGCTGATTCTTTTCTTTTTTTGTCATCTTTGGCCGCCTTCTCGTTGAATTGACTTAAACGACCTGCATCACACGTTAATTCGGCTTTCCTGTTGTCTGCAAACCCCAGAACCTGTTGAGAGCACATACACACCTTCTCTCTCTCCTACCCCACCTTCGCAGAACAAAACGAAAAAAAAGACAACACCGTCGATCCCCTGTGGACTACTAGATAAATCAATATGGTATGTAGAGCTGGTGTTGGAAGGGCGTAGACCCAGGGCGTGCTGCGTCTGGATGTTGAATATATTTGATCTTTTTGCGCTAAACGAATGATTTTTATCTGTTTTTTTGGTGGTTGATCTTTTGTTGTGTGCAAACGGGTTGTTTAGGCCGAGTCGTCTGCTGTCAAAAAGGGACCTGTTGCCGCGGGCGAAGGACCGCGCCACTTGAGGTAAGGAAGACAGCCGTTTTTTTTTGGTTTGGTTTGGTTTGGTTTGGTTTGATCTCAACGCAAAACCACCTTTGGATTTTTCTAACATTAAGCTATGGATGTTGCTAACACAACCACTTCTTGTTCCTTGTGCTACTACAACCACATTGGCTTTTTTGTTATGTAGGGCTCGTCGTGGTGGCTCGTCGGCTGCCAGCCGTGGTGGGGCGTCGGGACGGCAAGTGGCCCGCGGAGCAGGAAGCACTGCGACGATGATGCGGCTGTACACGGAGGACGCGCCGGGTCTCAAGGTGGATCCGGTTGTGGTTCTTGTTCTCAGTCTAGTGTTTATTGCATCCGTCTTCTTGCTCCACATCTACGGCAAGCTTACGAGCTCGCTGAGCTAGGTCTTTTCTGTGGGGAAGAAGAAGATAACATGATCAAAAAAAAAACCTGGGCTGGAAATCTCAGACCCACAAACCCTCCTCCTCCTCCTCCTCCTTCCAACCCTATCTTTATTTCTTTCTCTTATTCGCCATTGTAGCAACCATTACGTACTCTTCATATATAACCATATGTTCTTTCTTTCTATTCATCCCATCTGTTGTTTCAGTATCTATGATTTGAATAAAGGAAAAAAAAACAGAGCAAGGGCATTTCTGGTGTTGTTTTTTCTGTTACATTGCTGACCAGTTCATGCAGACATGGGTGAACGCAGCTTTGTCGGGGTCCCAGGAACTCAGGACCCGGGTTTTGTTGACAACTGTGCCCAGGCGCACGAGCGAAACAAGCTCGCGCGGAGTGATCTGCTGAGTGATGTCGGGAACGAATGTGACGATATGCGACGAGTGGTAGCGCATGGGTTCGCCTAATGGGTGCAAATGAATTACATTGGATGGAGGGGGTTATGAGAACAATGGCATTAGCAAAAGGCAGGGTGCAAGGAGACATGGAGGGGGATGTTATTTTGCTCGCTTGATCTAGAAAACAGAGATCGGAAGCAGATAAAAAAAGGGATGTGCAACTTGCCTGGATACAACAGATAGTCGCCGCCGAACTTGAGGGCCCTGGTGATAAAGAAGCCCCGACGGTGCAGGTCCTTGAACAGGGCGAACCGGGACCGGTCGGTCTGGGACTCTGGCCAGGTGAAATCGACCCCATGCAGCTCAACCACGTTCCGCTCAAGCAGGAGCGCGGTCTCCTCGGGCAGCAGCGACAGCGGCAGGTACATGTATCCGTTCTGGAGCGGGTTCCTCGGGTGGCTGCCCTCGAGACACCCGACTATCCTGTGCTCCGTGCGCAGACTCATCGCCACGCCAACGTCGAACACGAGCACCTGGTTGTGCTGGCCGCACTGCAGCCGGAATGGGCGCGCGGACTCTGGGCGCTGTTCGCCCATTGAGTGCGCCATAGCAAAAGGGCGGCGGGGAGGGCAGCACGTAGTAGCCGGTCTCTCTTGTGCAGGCCAACGGTATCGGGTTTGTCTGAAGATATAAATGCAGCGTCAGCGAATAAGCACAGGCACCCTCTCTCTAGGTAGCTTTCTCGGAATGATGCTGATGATAATTCTAGATGTTCTTGATGCGCTTGATTTGTGGGGACCGCCAAGGGAGCGGCAGGATGGTTTTTCTTTTTTTTTTTTTTTCCTTTTCCCTTTCTTCCTGTTCACCCGATTCCCAAATTTGCTCTTTATTTATTTTTGTTTTTGTTTAATTTGCTGCCCTAAACACCCTGAGCAACCAGGCTGTATTCGTGCCCGCCATTTCCCACACCCACAGAGCAGAAGGAAGCAAGCGATGGACGACGGCGCGGGCTTTTCGGCGCGCAGGATATTCCAAAGCGCATTACAGCAGCAGCAGCAGCCCCGGAGGACAGTCGATGTGGGGGCGCTGGATGCGCGGGTGGTCCGCGTTTCAATCGCAGGGGCGTCGCGGATCCGGCCAGCAGTGCTGGACAGGCTGTCGCACCGCGTGATGATGGCCAGCACGGTGGGAGAGATAGCGCAGGAGGCGCGGGAGGCGGGCGGGAGGCTGCAGGCGCTGGGGATCGCCAAGGAGGCGCGGGTGGTGATGGATCAAGCAACAGAGCCAGAATCAGCGGGGGGTGGCGGCCAGCAGGGCGTTGCGGTTGACGTTGGGCTCGAGTGCACGGACGGGCCGCGGTACTCGGTCAAGACGGAGGCCGGGGTGGACGACGCCGAGGGCACGGCGGGCGTGGCCGCGCGGATGCTCAATGTCTTCGGCGGCGGCGAGACCGCCGACATCCACTACTCGCGCGGCACCAGGACGCAGGCGGCGTTCCAGGGCGTGTTCGCAGCGCCCGTGGATGCCGATCCGCACCGCCTGCTCAGCATCGCCGTGTCGCAGCGGCTGACCAGCCGCCGGCCGTACAGCTCCCACGACGAGGCGCTGCGCGAGCTCGGCGTGGCCTACAGAGCCGCCGACCCGGCGCGCCCGGCGTCCCACGAGCTCGCGTACTCGCTGGCCTGGCGCAACCTCTGCAGCCTCGGCGCCGATGCGTCGCCGACGCTGCGCGCGGAGGCCGGACACTCGCTCAAGTCGTCTGCGTGGCACACGGTGGCCATCGACACCAGGGACTCGGCACGCGTGCCCACGCGCGGCAGCCTCCTCCGCCTGACGTCGGAGGCCGCCGGCCTGGCCGACTCGCTGGGCGATGCGCGGTTCGTCAAGGCGCGAGCCGAGCTGCAGGCCAACCAGACGCTGGGCGCCGGCTTCGTGGTCAGCACGGGGCTGCAGGCCGGGATCCTGTGGAACCTCGACTCGCGCGCGTCGCGGCTCCCCGACCGCTTCTTCCTGGGCGGCGCCGCCAGCGTCCGCGGCTTCGAGCTCCACGGCATCGGCCCACGCGATGCGAACGACAGCGTTGGCGGCGACGTCTTCTATGCCGCCGGCGTCAGTCTGCTGACGCCGCTGCCGCTTGTCGCAACCCCCGCGCTCAGGGGCCACGTCTGGGCCAACGCCGGCCAGCTGGCGCTGCTCGACTCCCGCGGTCTGCTGCGCAACACCAGCAGCCACAGCGCGCTGGCCTCGCCTGCTGCCCCCGAGGTGCGGCGCTTTCTGATGTCCCCGTCGGCGGCTGTTGGTGTTGGTCTGGTCTACAACCACCCGGTGGTGCGTGCCGAGCTGTCGCTGTGCTTCCCCATCGCCGCAACGCCCACCGACCGCCCCAAGCCGGGGCTGCAGTTCGGCCTGGGGCTGGCCTTCCTCTAGACAAACACAGTCGATGCCATAATACTCATTTATTGAAACTCCCTCCTTCTCAAAACATAAAAAACCTCACTTCTTGTGCTCGCGCTTGTGCTCGGCCGGGGGCTTGAAGCTCTTGAGCCCCCACACCCCGACCTTGGCGCGTCTGGCGTCGTCCTGCAGTCTGGCCAGCAACGCCTCCTCGCCGTCGTACTGCGCATTCCCGCCCGTGTACAGAGTGGCCAGGCCCGAGCGCAACATCTCGTGGGCCGCATTGTGCTTGAACACCAGCCACGAGCGGTAAGTGACGGTGGCCACGATGCGGCCGTACTGGTCCTTGGCCAGCGGCTTAACAGTGACCGCGCGCCCGCGCAGCTGCCCGAGCAGCCGGTCCCGGGCCTCCCTCGCCAGCGGCTGCTCCGGATTACCAAAGTGCGCCATCTCGGGCGCATCCACCGCCGACACGCGCACACAGATCGTGTGCTTCGACACGCCCCTGCTCCTCTCCTCCGGCCGCCTTGTGAACACCCACCGCGACGCCGGAACGTGGTAGAACCGGAACGTGTCCCCGTCCGCCACGTTCACCATGTACCCGCGCAGCCGCTTCTGCGACTTGATCACCCGCTCCGGAACGTCCGTCTCCGTTGCGTACCGCCGAAACATCAGGTATAGTCCAAACGCTAGGCCTCCGCACACCCCAATGTATAGCGCGCTTTGCCCGTATAAATATAGTCGCTGCTTGAGGTCTGGCCCCACAAACTGCCCTCCCGATGCTGCTGCTGTCTTGTCGTGTTTCTCTTGTCTAGGCTTGTCGCTTGCGCGAGTATCAGGATCTTTCATGCGAATTCAGCAATTCTGCATTGCAATATCCGTAGCGAATAATAACAATAATAAAAGCAAGGTGTCTGAATAATGAAATTATTGTGGAGAGAAGAGAAAAGGGGGGAGATGGAAAAGGGCCAGCCGCAAAGGAAACTCCAGTGCGTGTGTGCGCTGTACCTGCTGACTCTTATGGATCTCTTTGTCTGCAGGCAGTGACGTCTTTTGTTGTTGCGGATGTGCTTTTCTTCCCTTTTTGCGTGATCCACGTGCGCTCCATTCTTATTCAGCGACAATGCAAAGTAAGTAAAAAAAATAGAGCTCAGCGCATCCATCTGAAATGTCGCTGCCCAAAGTCTGGAACATCCAGCCAAACGGTCTACTCCACTCCACTCCACCCCTCAGACCAAGTAAAATGAAGTGAAAAGGTTAAAGAAACCATACAACCAGCAGAGCCCGTGTGACCACTAGCTACTTGCGATTGAAACTAGGTCTTGTCAGAAACCTTTTCCCAAAAAAAAAAAAAAAAACCTCATGAATGGAAACGTTAGAATATAATAAAATAAAACAAGAAAAAAGAACTACAGAAGACAAAAAAAGTAGTCCAGACTTGTGCGGCTGCCACAGCACATTACAGCACCACAAAGCCAGGTCAAGAAAAAACGCACATATACACGCCGAAAAAAAGAAACAAAAGAAAGAAATGCCTCTTTTATTCCTCTTCTTCCATGTTGCGGCAGCCAAATCTTCCTTTGTTTCAATCCCATCGTCATCGTTATATACGGTCCCATGTATGAGTAAAGTACAACAAGTGTGCCAGGGAGTACTGCTAGCCAGAGTAACCAATCATCTTGATGCTTTGTTCGTGCGCAATACAAGAAGAGAAGCTGCTGGCATTGCGGTCTCCTTCTCAGCAATACAACTGCGTACGCGCAGCAAAAGATAGACGACGATTCAGGCGAAAAGAAATATAAAAGAAGACAGCAGGCGTGTAACAAGCGCGGTCAACAGCTAGCTAGCTAGCTTGTAAAAATAGCAGTGTAAGAGGGAGAATAAAAAAGAAAGAGACAATAAAAAAAAGAAAAGAGATAAAAGGAGTGCATACGGGATAGCCGAAATAAGAAGCAGATTATAGAAAAAATACAGACTGCTCCCTGCCTCCGGTTCCCCATCCAGACAAGCAGAACAAAAGAACACTTGCGTCTACTCACTACCATTCTAAAGGAAACAACAGAACCCGGCCTTACGCACTAGTTTCGACATGCACAGAAACTACATGTAACATTAGAGACACAGAAACAACATCATCCATCTCTGCTTCAATGGGGATGCGCAGATACCATGATGGGTTTTGTTGCCTGTGTCATAGTAATTCGCTCTGCATATCGTCAATCGGCAAAAGTTCCTATTTCCTTCTGTACAACAACTCTGCGACAAAGAAAGTCCCACGAACGAGCCAACGGGTGGGCTCTAATTGGCTAGGTCGGAGCTATAAGCATATTTGGGTCAAGATGTGCGGCTCAGAGCCCATTGCCTGTCATCCCACCATCGCCACCTTGCTGCTGATGATGATGATGCTGCTGGTTCCGTGATGCATTGATTCCTGCTGCCCCTGCAAGCATTGCTGCTAATCCCCCAGATGCCTGCGATTGATGAGGCTGCCCAGCCGCTGCCGCCGCTGCTGCCGCCGCTGCCATTGATGAGGGAATCCCAGATTCTAGCTCGTGTAAGCGGCTGTTCTGATTCTGAAGCATATGCTGCAGCTGTCTGATGTATTCAACTGACTTTTTCAAAATCATGCCCTTGTTTGGCTTTGCGTTCTGGTCAATCATCGTTTCGGGCAGCAGGGTAAACAGCTCCTGGATGCGGTCGTTGATGTTGTCGCGTCTCCGTCTCTCAACAGCATTGTGGCTCTCTCTGCGACGGCGTCTCTTCTCGTATACCTGCAACGCTCTACAATGGGGCCAACGCCAATAAGAAGAAAGAGAAGACAATGTCAGTTGATTTCCGGTTGGTTTGGAATCCTGCAGCAAGGAAATCTATATAAAACAGCGTGCATGCGAGTGTAGGGCTGTCCAAGTGGCTTTTCTTGTGATGGGAAACATACGTCACACGTCACATACGCAGCAGAAATCCCACATTCAAGAAATGGAAGAGAGGCTGGGATACAAGTCGAAACTTGGACAAACAGATATATGAAAAAAGAGCGTGATAGGAATTGCACAATCGGAAACACGCAGAATGAGCTCTGCAAAGAAGCGACAATTCAAAAGTCAAACGCTGCCGGTGACGAATTGGACTATTAATAGAAGCGCAGCTACAATGAGAGGCAAGGGTCGTCGTTGTGGACGATAGAAAGAGCCGGTTTCTTTGTATGAGCTCGTTTCATTGGCAACAACTCAAAAGCAAGGGAGGAAATACCAAGGCAACCAAGAGAAGGGGAGGGGAGAGAGGGGAATCTGCGCTTATGCTCAATTGCAAATCAAGCGCAACCGCAGCCAAGCGCAAAGACAAGCAAATGGACAAGAAGTGAGAAAATGGAAAAAGGCAGGTTATAAAATGAGAAATGGAAAGTGGAAATGGAAAGTGAAGGAATCATTTTCCACTGCATTAACACGCTAGTCAATGACTACAGAATAAACAGAAGCAATGGAGGGGAGAAAAAGGAGGCAGAATTGCAAAGTGGCATTCAGGTTGGCTTAGCAAAGAGGGAATACTTACGACTTGTGGGTGGTGTCGACATCGTCGCTCTCCATCAGCGACATCAGAGTCTGGTTGTTGGGCGAGAAGTCGGCAGCGCTGGTGCCGCCAATCTGCTGGGCAGTGGCAAACGACGAAGGATTCAGTGCGGAGCCAATGGTCTGCTGCTGCTGCATAAGGTGGTTCTCTAGCCACTCCGAGTGCGTTGGCAGCGACATGCTCTGGTACGCCGGCGTCTGCGGCGAGCCGCGGTCGATGCGCTGCATGCCAAGCATGGTTCCCGCAGCTGACCGCTGGTTGCCAAGCATCGAGCTGGGAATGCTTGTAGGCAGCGCGCCGGGCGCCATTGACGTCAGGTTCCCGCCGGCGTAGCTGCCAACAGGTGAAAAATCCGCAAGGTCGTCGGTTACCGGAGAGAAAATCTCTTGCTGGGTGACTGGAGAGCCAAGCTGCGGGCGGAACAGATTCTGGTGCGGATGTTGCTGCTGCTGCTGCTGCTGGAAGTGGTGCTGTTGGAGCTGCTGGAAGCTGTTTGCAATGCCGCTGCGGTCGTAGTCGGTGCCAAAGGACGCCGCCGACCCGCTCAGCTGCTGGTTGGCACTGGTGCCAAGCGTGCTGGAGCGGTTGATGTTGATGGGCGCAGTTCCGGAGCTGGGGTCGTTCATAGTTGAATAGCTGACGCTGAGAGCTGGAGGGCGATTGGAGCTGTTGGGTGAGCCGATGTTAATGGCGCCGTCGCTAGAGTTGTCGTTAGAGTCGGCAGAGATATTAAGCTGAGAAAAGCCTGAAAGCTGGTTGGGAGTGTGGTAGTTCTGAGTGAGCCTCTGCAAGAGCGTTGGGTCAATAGTAGTGTTGTTCGACGGCTCTCCGCTCATAGTGGGCTAAAGGGTAGGACAAATAGAGAGCTGGGAGCCAAAGGCAATAGAGCGCGCGAGACAGACAGAGCAGAAAACAAAATACAGACTGTTTTTTTCGTATCTTGTAGTGGACGCAAAAAGGTATATAATATAAATTGTTGAAAAAAGAGAAGCAAAGGAAACAAGAAACAGTTGTGCAAAGGGTGTGACAAAATAAAGAACAAAAAGGCTCGAGATGTAGCTTTTAGGCTTCCCTTGACTGGATACGGAAAATATTTCAAGAATAATAGACAAAAGCCAGAAAGATTGTGGATGTGGTGAACAAAGAAGAAAAAGATTTCTACACTATTAGGAAGGGCGACTTTGAGAAAGGGAAAGGGATGGTGCAGCGTGTATTTATATATTGGACAAGAGAGAAGACAAGCCCGGCTGGACGGATGGCTGGAGTGGGAGGGGAGAGTAGAACACGGCTGCGCTTAAAATAGTAATAACAGGATATGCCAAAATATAGAAAATGAAGCAAGCGCGTTCTGACAAAGAGCAGATGATACTACCAGGCGAACTAATAATTAAACAAGCTTGATAATCCACAAGCACAAAGGGGTTGCAAAGAAAAGAGGAAAAGATGGAGATAGAGATGATGATGGTGGTTGAAGCAGTCAAGAAAAAAAAGGGCGCTCGCTCTTGTTCGGCACGATGGGGAGGGCGGACGAAGCGAATATATACAAAAGCAAAAAAATCTATCTCTGTATCTCGCCCAAGCGCTTTCCGAGCGGCTTTGCTTTTTTTATTTTATTTTATTTTCCTCTCCCTCCCCCTCCTGCACTTGCTGCTTGCTGCTGCCCCTTGCTTCGGAAGGGGAAGTGGGCAGCGGCGGATGGGATGAAGGGGAATAAAGAGGGGGGGGTTGGCCCTCCGGGTGGGAAGCCGAGAGGAAGCTTTTTTTCTCCCTTTTTCCTTTTCTTTTTGCATTTGGCCCGACAAAAGTCTCGCTGGCTGCTTTTTGCGCTCTTGCTCGCTTGCTGCGCGCAGAGAAAGGCAAATCTGACAGAAAAGCTGAGCGAGTCCGTTTTCTTGTCTCGTTCGGCTGAGGGTTTGTTGCTTTTTTCGCTCCCCCTTTTTGTTTGTTTTCCTGAAACCAGCCTCGCCTCGCCTCGGCTTTCCAAAACGCCGTTCATCTCTTTGCCCTGAGTGCTTAGCTGGTCTTTCTACCGCGTGCCACGTTGAAAGCTGTCCTGTTCAGTTCCTGCACCTCAGCTTTTCCCTCTCTTTGTGTTGTCTGTTTCTGCGGAATTCTGACGTGTCCTTTTTGCCTCATTTGCTTTACTCTGTCAATTCGCCTTGCATTCGCTTTTTCACTTTTGCTTTCCTTTATTTTCCTCTAGTTTTTATCCCAACCTTGGCTCAATTAATGCACCGTTCTCCATCCCAGGAATCAGCACATTCAAGCAACAAGCGCATGCGTAGCGAGACTGACAAGACCCAGCTTTATGACCGGCAGCTCCGGCTCTGGAAGAAGACCGGCCAGACTGCCCTCGAAAACTCCTGCGTGTGTGTGCTTGGATCGTCAGCACTCGCCTCCGAAGCGTTAAAGAACCTTGTGTTGCCAGGTAAGCAAGTCCCAGCCAGTATGCTGCGAATGCCTCTAGCGGCGTCCAATCGCACGCAATCATACGTGCTTTCCTGTGTTTATTAGCATTCATTGAAGCGATCTACAACTCCGCCCCTCCGCTCTTCCCATCCACCTACGATGGTGGTTCTGGGCGATGTGCGAATAGCACAATTTGGCTGCTGAGACCATGTAAGAATGTCGTGAGGAAAGGAAGAGAGCGAGAGATTCAACTCATCCGCCGTCTCTGGATTGCCCTTTGATTGCTGCGATCCTCTTTCCTTTTTGTCCAGTGTGGCATTGGTTCCACTCTGACAACTGGTTCTTTCGACAAACTTGCTCCTTGAAGAAAGCAAAATAAGAAAGAAAAGGAACGTAATAAAGGCATACTCGCTTCTTGGAACAATGTCCAAGGACCATTATTTGTTCCTGGCTACTGTGAAGAAACAGCACATCCGGTTTGCTGATAAACCTTTCATTTGCATTTCATCTCCTTTTGTGCTCAGTAGGAATTGGAGCGATTGTCGTGATTGACGATGCTCGAGTTGATGAACAGGACATCAAAACAAACTTTTTCGTGCGCTCAGATGACACGGGTAAACCCAGGGCCAGCTGCATTGTGGAGAATCTGCGTGAACTGAACCCTGAAGTGCGTGGCTCGGCGATTGTCGCATCGCCAGCTGATGCAGTCTACCACGGGTCCGGCAAGAGCGAAGCTGCAGCTGCTCTTGACTCCGCAGCGCTTGTTGTGTGCTGCAACCAGGTAGACGCGCTTGTTAGCCAAATTAGCCACAAGTGCATGGAGGCAGACAAGGCGCTTATTGTTGCCAAAGGCGCTGGATTCATGTCCTACATTCGCACGAGCGTTCCCGAACATACTGGTAAGTTCAATTCACGCAGCCTTTTTTTTGTTTTCCGAAAATTCCCGACCGTTGACCGGAATATACACGTGTTGTATGTTTACTCAATTGACTTTTACTGCTGCTGGTTTCCTGTATTTTTTGAATCATCAACCCCCCCCCCCGCCGCATGTCACCTGGTCTGCTTGCTCCCTCTTCTCTTCAGGCCTCCATTCTATTTAAATTCACTCTCCCTCCCCCGCACGCTAGTAAATGCTGCGGCTCGGCAAAGTCATCTCCATTGCCGAATGACACGTAAAATTCGTAATGTGAAATAACCAGAGTGGAATTTACTCACACATACAGGTGGCTGCGTGCAAAATATGTTTTCTTTTCGTCTGACTTTCTTGTCAGCAATCCGTTTACATGCCAAGGGCACATGCCATATGACGCTAGGACTGTCTTAAATATCCAGTACCGTTTTCCTTTTGTTTTTCTACATGTAATCGATGCTGTTGATCATGAGTCCCGAAAACGGTTGGCAGTAAATGAAAACACCGTTGCTTCTGCACACGCGTCCACAAGTTTATCCGTTTCTTCCACCCCCGCATACTTACTTTGTCTTGTTTTATTACATCTTGCTGGTCGGGACTTTTTTCTCACCTTTAATCCATCTAGTGTCACATGTGCCGTTTGCTTTTCCTTTTGCAACTTCAAGATGAAATAAATGCTTATGTTTACTGTTTCTTTGTTGAACATGTACTTTGCGCAACCTTTTTTCAGGTTTTTTTGTTTCTGATGCAGATTGATTACTAATTATAGATGCCATCCAACCAATGTCTTTTTTCTTTTGCTTTCAACTACTGCCTGCCGCCTTTACTTTACGTGTGCTGGGCCGCAATTGCACCATTCTTCTCCATGCTTAATTAATAGTCATCGAGTCACATGTTGATGAAAAGCCCGACTTGCGTCTTATGTGTCCCTTTTCATCATTGCGCGACCACGTCGACTCCATCGACTTGGGCGCTCTTGACCAAACCGACGTGGCACATGTCCCATATATCGTGCTTATTATAAAGGCATTGCAGACGTTTACAGCAAGCAAGGACGGTGGTAACAATAATAATCCCGACAACAGTAGCGACAGATGGACAAACTATCCGGCTCGTCTGGCGTTGAAGGAGAAGAAAGAGCTTCGCAAGGTCATTGGAAAACTGGTCGAGGTAAAATCTGATGAAGAAAACTTTGAAGAGGCTGTCAAGAATATAAATCCCTATTGTGTGCCATACGAAATTCCGCACGAAATTAAGCAGATCCTGGGCGACCCTGCGGCAGCTACTGTTGAACTCAGAACTGCGGCCACCGAAGACGGATCCAATTTGACACAACAGGTAAGCTAGCATAAGCCATCGTGCATGCCCATTTTTCTTTTGATTTCATACAAGACTCCTCTAGGCAACATTGTCCTTTGCTTTCTCTGTCTGTCTTACTTATTCTATGTATGCGCTGGCTGTTATTGTCAACAAGCTTCATTCTTCCTACTTTCCATGTCATTTTTATGCTATTCAAATCCAGGTTCTCAAAGGTCACGCGGCCTGCTCTGAACAATGCAGGGCACGTGGACTCTTTTTGTATAATATTAATTACTGTTTTTGGGTCCTTTTTTGTATCAGCTGGAGATGAATTATTTTCAACTGTATATTTTTTTATCCGCTCGACTTTTTTCTATTTATTTCTTTCATTCCTATTTGCTGCTTGCTTTTTTGTATGTTTTCTTTTATTTTACATTGTTCTTTTTTACTATTATTGTCCTGACTGACTGCCTATCTGTCTGTCAAATTAATTGCCTTTGTTGTTGCAAATAGCAACAGAATCAAAGGGGATTGGCTGTTTTAATTCCAGCTGGTTGCGGAAAATAATGTAGACAGCGATAAAGTAGTAGCTAAGATTCCTCCTCCTTCCCCTCCTTTTTCACATGTATGTGTTTTGGGATACATATACATTTGACGTCATTTTGCCTATTACCAACACATCTCACATTTTAAAACGCCAACATATATTGCTTTTCATCTGTTTAATGGTGGCAAGAAAAGGAGAGGAGGATAAAAACGTGTAATTTATGCGTGAATGACCTGCATTTTTTGTTTTTCATTTTTTGCATTTACGAGTGCATTTTGTGTGGGTTTGGCCTCCGAACATGGGCTATGAAATGTTGAGCACTAGTTGTAATATGTTTTCTTTATCTGTTGAATGATGTGAGAGACTAGCCAGCTTCATAAGAGTAATCTGGCATATATTTTATTGACATGGCTCATACATATGAAAATTTTGTAATCTAAATTATCAGCATGGTTTTGGACATGTCTCTTCATTATATTACACATGCACATGTTGCTTATTTGTTTATTACGGTGCACTAATTGTCATTACAGTTATATATGTTTTTCATTCTTTTATTTCACATGCATTGCGCTGTGCTGAGATGTTATGTAGGCCAACCACAGATTCTGGCTGCTGGCAAATGCACTGCGTAGATACCTGGCTTCGGACTATGCCGAAGGGAAGCTTCCTCTTTCTGGGACCATTCCGGACATGAAAGCCGATACCAGGGGGTACATTGCACTACAGACAGTGTATAAGAGCAAAGCCGAGCAAGACAAGAGTGAGTTTGTGAAACATTTGGCTGGTGTGTTGGAAGAAGCAGGACTTTCAGCCAATCACTTTGAGCAGGAGGAGATTGACGATTTTTGCAAGAACGCCAGCAAGCTACGTTTGAGACGCATGTCCGCCATTCACGACGAGTATGCGAAAGGGCCGGAAGCTCCTAGCAGCGATCTCGAAATGAACGGCATTCTGAACCACTATGTGCTTTTCCGTGCCTCCTCTGAATTCTTTGCCAAACATGGCAGATACCCGGGCGCACCAACATTGAACTCTGTTGACAAGGAGTCGCTGACTGTCAGCAACCTTAACAAGCTGGTAGAGTCTGATGCAATCGAACTTTCTTCAATTGCCAAGAAGTTGCTGGCCAAGTGGGCGGGTGATGCTAGTGAGGGCGATAGCAATGCGACGGCTGTTGTTCCTGTTGAGCTGGCGACTGAGTTTGCACGCTCTGGATTTAGCGAGCTCCACAACATCGCCTCGTTCAGCGGCGGAGTCATTGCCCAGGAGGCAATCAAACTTATAACTCACCAGTACGTTCCAGGAAACAACACGTTTATCTTTGATGGCATCAAAGGGGTTCTTCTTGCAGCCAAGATCTAGCAATACACTGCCGGTAAACATTATTTCTTTTTTTCACCTTTTCACTCTATATTGATATGACAAAGAGTGCATTTACACATGAATTTGTTGTTATTACATTGATGAATATTAAATGATAAATGACGGTGAAGAAACTAGTGAAGAAAAATATATAACAACCAACTCAACTCCTTTCTAGGAAAGCCCATTTACCAATTTCACGGCCTTGAATATCCCGCCAGCGCCAATGTCGTAAAAGTCGACGGTGATAAAGTTAAAGACACGGGTGCCCCACGTTGATTTGCACGAGTTCAGATGTTCCGACAGCG
Source organism: Coemansia sp. RSA 1200 (assembly GCA_027578915.1). Lineage (NCBI taxonomy): Eukaryota > Fungi > Kickxellomycota > Kickxellomycetes > Kickxellales > Kickxellaceae > Coemansia > Coemansia sp. RSA 1200. The sequence goes on from JANBTT010000009.1 coordinate 17,250, forward strand.
ACTTGAACGAGTTGTAACCGTGCTCCTCGACCTGTGTAGGATTCAGCGGGGAGTCGATGTTCTTGCCAGCAATGGTGATCCGGTTATATACAAAATGGTTGAGAACCAGGAGATCTCTGGGGACGGCATCCCGGGGCCTTTCCTGGTTACACGGGAATGATTTCACAGGGTTGATGTTGGCGTACGGGATCTCCACAACATACTCCCACTGGGGCAGGATGTACGGCACGGCCGAAGTGTCGGCCTTATCGTCAATAAACACAACCAGCCGTTTGTTCTTTTCAATCAGTTCAGCCAGCGTCGGCCATGCGTACCCGGAATGCGAGCCTCTGGGCGAAAACTCTGGCGCATACGCGTATTTGTCCAGTCCTGATTGCTCGAAACTGGGACTCAGCTGCGCGGCGGTAAACCCGCTGACGTTTTCAATAATAAACGTGATTACTTCGTGCGGATTGGCATCCATGAACTTCTTGAATACCGCGAGGGTATCGACAAACCTGCCCTTGTCTATCAGCAGACAAGACTGGTGGCACAGATGCACGGTGGCTATCGTCGAGTCCTCTTCTTTGCTCTCCTTCTTGTGATATAGTTGGCGCGAAAATATGCCTTTGAACTTGTTGATGATTGTGGATACGATTCCACTGGTGGTGGAGCTGGTATTGTTATCGGTCCCGGTGTCTCTGGCGGAGCGCACAACATCGAGCATGAAGGCCCGCACTCCGTCGTCCAGTTGCTCCTGGATTGAGCGTGCCTGATTAAGCGCCAGGTAGTCCTCTGGTGGTGGCGACGAGTACGCGTTGTGTGTGCAGGCAAAGCTCACGTTGTTGTAGCTTCTCGAGCACAGCTCGGAGTACCCGTTGCAGAGAAGCTTGGTTTCCGGGCCGGTGGTCTGTTGTTGCTGGGGACTGGCTGAGCCCCTGGCCAGCCCCAGACTGGCAATCATGCATATGAGTGCGTTCTCGAGTATTCTCATCCTACCGGGGAAAAAAGGGGGATGCTAATAAAAATAATAATGCAGAAGATTATGTTATATATAATATATTACAGCATATAAAGAAATATAAAGGAAGAGAAGGAAATGACACGCTTTTTGGTTAAGTGATAGTAGCAAAGGAAAAAGAAAAAAGGATAAAACTTTCAGAGAAATAACGGGCTATCTAATTTATTTTCTCGTCTTTTCTTGATTGCAATGCTAGAAATTTCCACTTACTGTCTTTGTATTATTAGAATTATCTGGATTTCTTTTCAAGCGAGAGAAGAGCTAGAGGAGCAAAAACTTTTGTTTTCGGTCTTCTCTTGGCAGGTAGCACGTATATCCCGTGTCTTTCTTTTTATATCTAGCTAAGAGTAGAACAAAGAAGAAAGTAAAAAATTTTTCCTTTGGTTATTGTGTTTTATGACAAACTGGAGAAATTCAAACTCCATGGGATGGACACAGCACAATCCCCTCCTCGCTTTTTCTCACACAATGACCAATATCGTATAAAAGTAGCAAAAAAGAAGATGTTTTTTTGTCATCACAAGATGGCGCAGCATGCTGCTGCTCTAGAAATGTTACGGGAATGCAATATATGGATTTCCTGCAGTGGTTACATATATTTTCGGCAAATACAGTTAATATACACAAGTGGGGGTGGTCAAAGTGCGTTTATTGGCAAATGAGGGAGGGGTAGAAAATGACAACAGCCGTGCCTCCATTGGTAACGGGATGTAATTTCCGTCTGGTGGTGCAGCACATTGAACCGATAGAAGAAGGAAAATAGCAGCCTGGTGACATGGACTATATCTTGGCTGAAACTAATCGAAACTACTACAACAATAGAGAAAAAAGAAACGACGTCCCAACAAGAACAACAGAGCATATGACATCTAGTAGAACGGCTTGTTGTTGACCCAGCGGCTGATCATGTCAAGCGAGGACTCGGGCTGGTCATACGGCGCCATGTGTCCAGCGTCAAAGATGCGAACAAACGAAAAGTTCTTGAAAGTACGCGCCTCGCCCACAGCCTTCTCGCCAGCAGCAGCAGCACCAGCGGCAACAGACCAGTCATGGTCCCGCTCAGCCACAAAGGAAGCCTTTCCGCTCCACTCGAGCTCCTCGGCCCATGCCTTGTTTCCATACCAGTTGCAGATAAAGTCAGCATCGCCAGCATAGATAAGCACCCGGATACCCGCCTCAAGGAGCGGCGGAATCTCGCGCACAAAGGGCTTCATCCAGTCGCCGCTGAGCGTGAAGCCGGCATACACCTTCTGCGAGCAGGCAGCAAACTCGGTGACGTCGGAGCCAAGCTCCTTCTGCACGGCCGGTGTGTTGAGGAATGCGGTGATGTCATCCATAATCGGATAGCAGAGGTTGCCGCCATCGCAGGGAGTGCGCACGTCATACGGGTTGGCTCCAGCCTGCTGGAAGACGGCCAGCATGCCGTTGCAGTACATCTCGGCCGGATAGCACGCTAGTCTGTTCTGCCACTTGTAGCACGCCTCGATCAGACGCGCACAAGTCGGGAACTTGGCATCCATCTGCTCGCACTGGCTCTGCTTGAGCACTGGTGGATACGTCGAGTTGCATGCCATCTTCGAGTAGTACTTGTACTGCACAAGCGGATCTGTCAGTCCGTTTCCAATACCGATGCTGGTAAGCGGAAGCACGCGCTTCTCCTTCTCGCTGAGACTCAGCGTGTTGAGCGCCATCTTGCTGCTGAACTCGAGGTTGGACTCGTGGATAGCCTTTGCCGTGGCCGGCACGTAGTGGCCGCCATATGACTCGCCAAACAGGTGGAGTTCGCTGTTAGCGTACTCTGGGAACGAGTGGTAGAAGAGCTGGAGGAAGTTGTAAGTGTCCTTGCCTGCGTCATACGAGTTGAAGACGTCCTTTCCGTACGAGTAGCCGACATTCAGCGGCTGGTCTAGGAAGATGACGTGTGCCTGGTCGTTCCATGCATACTCGTTACGCGAGGTGGTCTTGCCGCCCTTGTCAACGCGGCACGGACCGAGCTCCATCAGAAGCCCGGTGAACGAGCTGCAGCCAGGGCCTCCATTCATCCACAGCACGATTGGCGCTTCCTCGCGCTTGACGTTGCGCGCCTCGAAGAACCAGAAGAAAAAGTGTCTGTCCTCGTCGGTATCGAGGTATCCGCTGTACTGGGTGGCGTTTGCATCGCAGAGCTTTGGCTGTGTGATGCGCAGCTGGTGGTGCGGCAGCGCATCCATCGTGGAGATGCGCGTCCACTTTGTGTCGCTGACAAGATCGGGAGATGCCGCGCGGTACGGCGGCAGAGAAGAGCCGCTTGACAAGGGATCGTTAGGAAGTGAGTCAAACGAGTCGTGGTGCGGGAGGAACGCATGCTGCTTGGATGGCGATGCCACCGACCCTGCTGCCAGGCCAAGAACAACAACGCCCGCCATAGCAAGCGCTCTGCCATATAGATTGCCGCTGGAACGGCTGCTGCAGAACCTCATGGCCGTCAATACAAGATAAATAAAAGAGGAAAAGAGGAGAGGTGTGTATAGGGGAATAAAAGAACTGTTGATGACGGTAGCAATAAAAATAAGAATAAAAAACAAAAACAAAAACACAGTGGTAGAGTAGAGAGGAAATGCGTTGCAAGAATGAAAACGTTCCTTTATGCGCCGTGGAGCTTTATTGTTTTTCTGGCTTTCGCATAAGAAATCATGTGAATGGCAGGCTTATCCAGGGGCTGGACTTGGCTGACGTCCGCAAAAGCTGAAAGCGACTGCAAACGTCACAGCTTTTTGTGGATATTGGGACTGACCGAGCTAAGTGATTCATCCACATGGATGAACCGCAGACCATCTCCTTACGCTTTCTTCCTATTTTGCTTCTCCGCTCTGCTCCTAAAAAAAGAGGAAAGAAATGCAACCATATTTATCTTTCTCCACACAGTCTGCATTGGGAAACGGTTCGCTTAATAAAGATAAAGTCTTTATTCAAGAATCGGAGGAAAAAACGTAATCATCAGACAGAAAATGAAAATACACAAAAAACAACAACAACGGGGAAAAACAGACAGACTGGGCGGCGACAGCAATATAAACCGCTAGATCGGCACAAACTGGCTGTTGGGTATGCCGTTTGCGCTCCGTGCGCCAGTGCCGCCAAGCACCGACATGGTAACCTTGGACTGCTTCTTCACAGCCGCAATCAAATAGCACAGCGCCGCCAAAGTGACCGTTGCTGCTCCAATCACCAGCACACCGCCGCTCTTTGCCAGCGACGACCACATAACGACTGCAAATACAAGATACGCAACAAACCGCCACCAGTGGTTCTTCAGTCCTCCAAACATGCTGTCAACCGTCGGTCCCGTCGGACATATCCTCAGCAGCAACGGTATCTCGATGATTATGCAGATTGTTCCAAAAACTATACCCAGAATCGAGTACAGCAGATGCGCGATGAACGTCACCGCTGATAGCACAACCAAAAGCACGCCCGACAAGAGTCCCAGCAGATGTCCGTACAGCGAAAAGTTCCCTGTTTTCACTTCCTCTACAAATCCCATCCTGGCTTATTGTTAATTCACTTTGTCTTTTTGTAGGCAATAGAATAATTTATATGAATTGAAAATGCAATGTGGTAGCAAAGAAAAAAGAAAAGAAATTACCAATAATAGAATATATAGGAGGAGTAAGAAAGAGAAGAGGAGAAACCCCAAGAATAAGAGAACAATCTCACTTTTGATAAATCAGTCCTTCAGAACCGAATATTACTGGGGATTCAATAGCAGTGCCACAATTACTCCATCGGCCGCATTCGTATTGTTCTGCTTGTTTTTTCCTTTTGTCGTGTTTATACGGCTGCCATTTCTCTTCTTGGTCTTCTGAGGCATCCCTGGAATAGGAGGCGGTATGTGAAAAGCAGTTGTCAAAGACAAGAAGTGAAAAATACGCAATAACCGAGAAAACGCGTTATTCCCAAGTTGGCAGTAGTGCAGGACAGAAATCAATTAGAACAACAGCGGTTATCTTGGTATTTGGAAACAAAAACAGTTATCTGGGCATTCTGCCATGTTCATTTGATTTGGACACAATCTTATTCCTTATCTGTTCAGGCAACTTTCTTACCAGAACATGTGTTGTTTTTCTGAAATCTACAGTTGAAAACAAATGTTTTAGTTAATAGAGTAGCACTTGTTGGTAAACATAAGCACTTTTAACCTCTTTCCGCAACAGAAAATGTCCCAAATTTTGGTATATGGCCTTATTCATCTAATTGCAAGAAATGCCATTGTTTGAAAACAGACTTGCATTCTATAATAATTTTATAATATAAATGCTGCAAGCCATGTAAATCATATGCTGGTAAAACGACTAATCTGTGTGATAGATTTGTTTTAAATTACTTCTCACATGTCGCAGAAAGAATTTGTCCTTGCAAAAGCATGGTATAGGAATTTTGGGATTTCTGACTTGTTAAACCACGTTGGCATGCTTATATTCTGAACTAGCTTTTTAAAACTCACTTAATATTGTACTATTAGTGAATCTAATACATTTTTAGATTTCCATTCAGTATTCTGGCTTTATTTATAAACAATTACAAAACACATTACTAATCAGATGCTACGTCAATTTGCCTTGCTGATAAGCCAGTATTGGGGGTTTCACTTGAAACGTCTGGTGTTTCTATCTTATTTTTTTCATTTCTAAAGGATCCAAAGCTTTTCTAGACTTCCCTTCCTCTATATCTTTCTCTCTTGCTCTTCTCTGCGCATCTGTTTCTTTGCTTCCAGAACTATTAGTATTGGTTGAAGACATTATTTTCCTTTGGCTTAAAAGCTGTGATGGGAATTGGTTGTATGGATTTAAAAATGTTAATATGATAATAAAAACACAGCGTTTAAGGGACTAATCTTTTTTTTTTCAACCAATTCATTTTATACCCCACGGGGCAGTTGTGCTACGTCCACCTCTACCAGGTGTAAAAACTGCAGGATGTGAGGTGCAATCATTATTGCGTATTCCAAACAACATATGTAGCCATGTGATTCTTATTTTCTATCGTGTGATATGTTTCAATGGAGTTTCAAGTGGAATATAAAAAGTATGTTATTTACTATAAGGAAACCTATGGAAACTACTATTCAGGACAAGTTGTTGCTTTTATACTAAAGCGCTCATTGTCAGGAATAGCTTATAGCACCCTAACTAACACTATTGAGGAATGATAAGTGTCAGACACCGATCTTAAGTCATTGCCCATTGTTCCGAATCACATATCATTTGGAGGGCTGATAAGTGTCAAACGCCGATCTCCGGTCCTCACTCATTGCTCTCAGCAACAGATATTTCTTTTATTTGAATTGTATATAGATAATATCAGGCACATATCTACCTTGTGACCATCTGAAATTGTCGTGCGGAATTTCTTAGATAAATAATTTATTTGGAAACAATTCAGATTTCAACATACAAGATTGCTACATTATGCAGACCACATTATACATTTCATATTTGTGTTGATTTAAATATTAGACATTAAACTGAAATCTGCTAGCTACGTTGTCTGTAAGTCATGCTACTTTCTTTTTTAATTAGTGTTAAAAATATCTGAATGCAACATATATTGTCATATTGGATGGACTGTGCACTTGCTGATTGTGTAAAAAAATTTTTATTTGCTTTTAGTCTCCTTCAGGTGCTTATTTGCCTTTTTACTAGGTATTCCGCTTGGAAAGTAGGTTGGTGCCGGACCGCTCGAATACATATTTTCCTTGCTTCTCTTACGCTTTATATCTGGATTAGTACTTTTCTTCTTGGGATCGTTGGAAGACATGGCCTATGCTGCGGGTTGCAATGAATTCAGTGCTGTTTAGATAATTATTAATGCTAAGGAAGATAATAAAGCCAGGATAGAAAATGAGAAGCATAATTTTTTTATATATAATGTTCTCCACTTCTACTACTTACTAGACGCATAGAAATAGTGTATTATTAATGGTATTTTGCAATATAATTTCTACCTACCGAAATGCTATTTCTTTTAATTAAAAGCTGTTTTGTGAACATATATCTGTATATTCAAAGACTGCTGTTAATAGTACAGAAATTAATACTGAAGATAAAACCAGTAAATATTTCACACTTTGTCAAAATTGCTAAACACATGTGGTCAGGTTTACAGATGCTAAATTACACTTTCATATTACGCGTGAATGATACCATGTGTCAGGGCGTATCTAATTTGTACATTTAGATAGATGTTTTCATAATGGACAATCTCGTAGATAATAATAAAGTTAATCTGCCAATATAATAGCGGTTGAAGAAAGAGATAGTTTTGTCAAAGTGCTTGTAGAAAAGTAGCATGGATAATGTAATTGTATACATCCTTAGGCAAAAAAAAAACCAGCGAAAAATGGCTTGAGATTGCGAACTGCCCATACTTTTCTTTGCTTGGAAGATAGGGCTAAACGATTACTTAACACGATCTGCAAATCTTGCAAAAAGGATTTTTAATAAGAAACCCACACGCAGACATTTCCATCCTTTATTTTCAAATTCTTCTTCTGCTATCAGATAATAATTAAGAAATATGCTTGACACGCTGCTCACACTTCCCGAGGGCGGGCTTCCAAAGCTCATCTGGTTGTCAGCAGTGTTCTCCATATTCAACACAATGCAATGCATGGTATCGCCACTGGGAATGACACGGCGGATATACTCACAGCAGCCGCAGCAGGTGACCCCGCTGACATCGCATGTGTTTGCAGCGTGGACGGCGCTTTCGGCGATCTTGCGGTACAAGTGCGCATTCAACATGGGTAACCCGCTGATCTACGACTTGACCTTTTGGTCGTACGTTATTGCGGGCACGCATTTTACTTCTGAAATCATCGCATTCAGGACTATCCGGTTCCCGGGTCCCGTCATCTCGACGTTCTGCGTTGCCTTCTCGTCGATAGTCTGGATGATGAAGGACCGCGATCTGTATGTCAATTAGCGTGGATTTTTGGCTATTCCATTCTTTTTTTATCGAAAGAATGTAATAAAAAAGAAGACAAACGACTATTCCTTACCCTTGGCTTTCTCCTCCCTGACATTTCTCTTTTTTCTCTCTGCCTTTTCGGCCTTCTTCTTTGCCCTCTTCTTCTCCTTCTCCGCCTTCCTGATCAGCTTTCGGGCCTTTCTCTGTTCCTTCTCCATCCTCTTTTCCTTCTTGATCCTTTTCTTTTCCTTCTTAGCCTGCTTCTTCCCCTTTGCCAACACGTCCTTGTCCTTCTTCACCTTCTTCTTCTCTAGTGACTTTTCGGTGACGGTGCTTTCGGCATCGGACGCGCTCTTGCGCTTTTTGGATCTGGATGAATTGTCGTCACCGTCGTCCTGCTGGGGAGGTTTGCTGAGTGCTTCGATGATGCGTCTGGCACGACCGACGGTGTTTTCCGAGACCTCAACATTGGCGGAATCCTGATCAGCAGCCAAATTGGAAACAATGGGCTTCGGTGGGGGAGCCGCACCGTCGGGGCCCGCATCGCTGGCACCAGCCAGTTTAGCCTGGGCCCTGGCCTTCTTCATCGCATTCGCCTCGCCCTTGGTTACGTGGGACGGAAATAAGCCCAGCGCACGCAGTCGACGGGCATTTGCCTTCCCATCGTCACCACCACCACTAGTGGCAACATATGTTGGGTCGATCACAAGCCTCGCGTCATCCATCATACTAGCCCTCAACGACTCACCCCTAGACTGCGCCAGGTACTTGACGGCGATATCGAATATATCGTCGGGGACGAGGGAGTCGCTGTAGATGTGCTGCACGATCCACCGTTGCTTGGCGGAGTTGAATTTCCAGTCATCCGAGCGCTCGGTCCATTGCCGCAGGTAGTTGTGTGCGTTGTCCCGGGTCTGGTCAAATCCGTTGCGCTCCTGGTGTAGTTTCTGCCGTTTTGCTTCGCGCATCTCGGTGGTCGTCTTGCGTTTGGCTGGCTTCTTTGTTGCTGTGTCGCCGCCTGTCGTGGTGTCGGCGGGCGCCTTGTTGGTAGTAGCGTCGGTGTCGTTTGCCTTCATCTCCCCTTCCCTTTCGTATTATTGTTATTATTATTATTATAGCTGCTGTTGGTAAACAAGGTTGGTTGGTTATATACGGAAGCTAAAAGAAACAGGGAAACAAAATGGGAAAGTGAGAGAAAAAGGTGAAAAAAAGATAGATGGAAAAAAATAAAACACACAATCTGAGGACAGAATTAGCGTGATCAAGCGATTATTTTATCGTTTCTTACTCTTATTGCAATAATTTTTTATTTTATTTTTGGACAAGCTTTATCTCTCAAACACAGAAACGACTTTTATTTCTTGTTTCCTAGCTTTTCTTAATTCCACCAATTGGGAAAATTTCTTCTTTTTTCATTTGTGTACATTATTATATCTTCTTTACAAAACCAAGACACAAACACAAAATGGTCAAGCTTGTGGAGATTGAAGACCAGTCGGACTACGAGACGGATTCGCAGTACACCACGGATGACGAGAGCGTGGCAACAATAGACGAGAAGGACGAGCACAGCGACAATGAGGATGGGATAGAGTCCGACTTTGAAGACGACGAGGACGACGTATTCGACGAGTCATTGCTGGAACGTCTGGCAGCGCTCAAGGACATCGTTCCGGCATCGCAACGCAACGCAGTAGCGAGTGCGGTGGGGACTGTTGCCAAGTGGAGCGGGATCGGAGCCAGCATTGCTGGGAAGCTGGCGTGGGTCTTCACGACCAGCGCGCTGCTTGTGGTGTTCCCGCTGGCGCTTGAGTCGGATCGCGAGAAGATGATGATGGAGCAGTGGGGCGGCGCAAACGGCGGTGGGCCGGAGCAGGCTCCCGGGATGGTTGGTGGTCCGCCGCCCGGCCATATGATGCCGGCTCCGGGAATTGCGCCTGACCAGGCCCCCGGACTAGCATAGACTCCTTTTTTAACCTTCTCTCCAGCTTGTTCGTTGGAATGCGTAGGAGTGAAGAAACATAAAACACCTCGTCTTTTTTCTTCTTATTTCCTTAGTCTCTTTTTTGTTGTTGTATCCCAAAGGAAACAGACATATTAAACATCTTTCAGTGGTGGTGGTCGGCCATGCTCTGCAGACGAGAGACCTGCGTCTGGAGCTGGTCCCAGTGGCTGGCATACTTTGCCACAGGCGCGCGTATTCGACGCGGCTGCCGGGCCATACCGCCAGAATCATGAGACTCCGAGCCATCAATGACAAACCGATCCTGCAGGGCAACGGCAGGAGCCACCAGCCGCACAATAGCGCGGGCGTCGGCGTCGCCAACCACACCGATTTCCTCGAGTCGCTGGGCAACACAGACAAACACAACGTCGCTGAGCATGCCGAGCACTCGGAGATGCGTGGCGCGCGGGAGGTGCGGAGCAGAGGCGTGTGCGGTGTGCGCGACGATCTCGGCAGCAAGCGCTAGTGCATTCTCAGCGTCATCGAAGCTGCTGGGATCGCAACAGGCGGTTGCCAGCCATCCGGGCAGCATCCACGACGAAGGACTGGCCAGCGTGCGGCGGATCTGGCGGCGCAGGCGGTTGAGTAGCGGGGTGAGCACGGATTTGGCCAGCGCGCGATATGACGCAATGACATCGACCAGCGTGGCCGACGCCTTCATCAGCGGCGGCCAGTGGCGTGCGCGTTGGCGGAACCCGAGTCCCGCCAAGTGGTGGCAGATGTAGTTGCAATCATTGTACAGCACTAACACGCGCTTTGGATTCGCCAACGCATCGGCCGCCCTGGCCTGGCAAGGAACCAGACACCGGTACAGCGTAAAGGCGTCGCGCACGGCGTGGAAATGCAACGCTGCGGCAGTTGCGTCGTCAGAGCCCGAGAAACCTATTGTCTCGCGCGCAAAATCGACCAGCGTCTGCGCGTGGGTGCTGATCGAGCATCGCGGAAACGAAAGCGTTGCATCATCATCGGCGTCGTCGCTAGCAAACAGACCGCCAAACGACGACGATGTCGTTTTGTCGCCGTCCTTCTTACCGCCCTTCGTCTTGCCTGTCTTGCCAGCGCCGCACTCGCCCAGAATGTCGGCCACGGGGCCCTCGCCGCCAACCGTGACGGTGTTGGAGTCATTGGCAAGCACGCTGGCCACCACCGTCAACAGATCACGACGCCGCTTGGACACGTGCATCTGCAGCAGCGCGCGGATCGAGTCCTTGACAAACAGTGCGTCAGATGGGATCAGACCGCGCTCCAGCCAAGCATCCTCCAGCTCCAGCAGCGGCAGCATGGCGCTGGTGTCCGAAACATCGGCAATGTCGGCCGGAATCAGCGGATCAAGCAGCGATTCCTTCAGCGGCCGACGCAGTGCAGACCACAGTCTGGTCCCAAGGTACGCGTGAAGTTCGGGGTGGTCCTCGGCCAGATTGACGTCGCAGAACATATCGTCGCACACGAACTCAAGCACGCGCATCCACTTCTCCTTGACCACCACGCACCGCGCCGCAAGATCGTTGACATCTCCGCTGATAACTGCCGGATCCTTCTTGCGGCCGGCCGAGTACGCGCCTATTCCCAACGATGCAGACACCTTGGCGCGCGACGCAGCTAGTGTTTGGTCTGGATTGCGTAGCAGCGGAACAAACCACCGGTCAATAAGCGGCCGCGCCAGTTCATCGATTTTCTGGCGCGCCAGGGCCGGATCAAGCTCAGCCAGCGCAAAGAACACATCGCTCGGCGTGATCGGCGCATCGTAGGCGACGCCATCGTAATTGGCAGCCACGCTGAACGATACCGTGAGCTCGCTGACCGAAGCGTCGCTGCTGATCTGGTACTGGTACATTGCCGCCAGCAGATAGTCCAGCTCGGCCCGCAGCGCCGCGCGTTTCTTCAGATACTGCGTTTGCAGTACGTGGAGATGCGGGGAGCTGACGGCGCACGGCATAGCGGCGTCGGCGTCCAGTTCCGTCAGAAGGTCGTTTGCCTCGGCCACCGAGCTGGCTGCTACCGCGATCTCCCCGCGCAGAAGCTGCTCGTCAACGTCCTTTAGGTTCGAGTGCGCCTTGGCTAGTCTCACCGTGGCCCGCAGCGCCCGCCCAATACCGTCCAGCCGCTCCACGGCGCGAGCATCGGCGTGCGAGTGGGAAGAATGGCGAGGATTGGCGCTACCTCCATCAACAACGGCTGTGTCCAGATCGGCGTCGCTGCCAATGCGTGTGCGCACGGCCTCGTACTTGTCATTTAGCGTGGCAACCTCGTCCAGCGGGTCATGGCCGTACATGCGCATTCCGATAAAGTCGCGGTGATGGCTGTTGATCGCCTCATACGTTGCTGCGCGCGCCTGCTCCACCCACGCTTCCAGAAGCGACATCTGCTCCTCGCTGCTCTTCTCGCCAAACCCTGCGAACCGCTCATTCCCGTCGCGCTGCCGCCCGCCGTATCGCCGGTGCCCTCTGTCCATTTGCAGAAGAAAGTCTCTCTTGTGGTGGTTGTGGTGGTTCGGGAATTGGCCTGTGTCGTAAACAGCAATAAATTAACAAGTGAGAAAATACAATTGGTGAAAAGCTGCGGCAACGGCAAGAGAAAGAGAAGAAAAATCAAGCAGCCGTTGGAGCTACTTGTGGATGATCCGCAGCGCAACCAATTCTACTGCTCTTTTTTCTCTCTCTTGTTGTGTTTACTTTTAAATTCTCATTCGCAATATCCCACATTTGGACCAGCCACGTGCCAATTCATGCTCAAGCAGGACCCATTATTTTGGTCGACAGCAATTGGCAGTGAACAGCAAGTTTGAACAGAGCGGGAAATGCCCGATAACAGTGAGGGTGCAGCGGAGCTGGCGCACCGGTGGAGGATGGAGCAGATGGAGCTGCGCAGCCAGCACGAGGAGACGGACCGCGTGAGTTTTACAGTATCGGAGGCGGACGGCACGATATCGGGGCTGGAGCGGGTGGGCGGGGTTGACATCAGCTACCCGAAGGACCTCGCGCACGAGGCAGGCGGCACTGCAGTGGTGACGCTTGTGGTTCTGTCGTTTCCAGCGCTGGAGGTTCTGTACGAGGTGACCGAGAGCGTGCCAATTGACACCCCCTATGTTGCCGGCTTCCTTGCCTTCCGCGAAATAGCCGCCTACCGCCAGGCCTTTGCGCGGCTGCTCAGTGCCCGCCCACAACTGGCGCCCCAGATCGTGCTGGTCGACGGGAACGGCACGTTGCATCCGCAGCGCTTTGGATCAGCCTGTCATCTGGGCGTTGCGCTGGATATTGCCACAGTGGGCGTGGCTAAAAACTACCTTCACATCGACGATCTCGCGGGGATCGATGCGCGCGGACTGAAGCGGATGTTTGCCGCCTCGCTGGATGATGGCTGCTGTTCCCGCGATGTGAAATTGGTGGGCACCTCGGGTGTCTGCTATGGAATGGCCGTTGCACCCGCCGGTCCCGATGCCGTCAATCCTGTTTTTGTGTCCGTTGGCCACCGCGTGTCGCTGCAGACCGCTGTTGCTGTTGTCCGTGCCTGCTCCATCCACAGAATCCCAGAGCCCATCCGCATTGCTGACCAACGCTCGCGCGCTCTACTGCGCTTACTCCACCAGGAACATTGATCCTTATTGTCACTGTTGGCGTCGCACAAGTCTCTCTTTCTCTGTACTACCCAACAAGCCCCCGCCTGCTCTCGTATAGCTAAAGCTAGCATGGGTTAGTTGCGCTCGGACTGTTGTTCTCCCGCCAAAAGAGAGAACGAGGAGACCGCCTGTTTCTGTTGCCAACAAAGATAATACTGCTCCGTCCCTTTCTCACCTTTCATGAAACAGCCAAGCCAGAATAGCATCCAGTTCCCTTCCTTGGCAATCATGGCAAATAATAGGCTGACGGATGGGACTTTTGCCTCTTTTACTTTCGTTCTCCGTATCTGATGTTGCACAAATGTCACTCACCCCATTGCCATTCTTCTCTAAATACAACTTTTATTAATCTAGCAGGAGCGTATGGAATGAGAAGAAGAAGACTTTGTGTTACGCAACCGCTGGTGTCAGATGGAAAGACCATTCCACAATCTGTTCCGTTTCTAAACGCTAAACGCTTAACACCTAATGGTAAATGCTAAATGCTATACGCCTAACTTGATGTCATAGCGTTCTTCTCGGAGCCGGAGATGAATATCTAGCTAATCGTAGAACGATTTACACCACCGGGTGGTTGGCTATAATGGATCAATTCACCCCGACATCCACTGTAACTGTCTCGAGACCAAAACCAACCCCACTTTATTCAAAAGAATGTGTTCCTGTTGTCTATTTTCTATTCTATTTGCCAAGCTTCTCAGATTTGTACAGCCCCTTATCATCATCTCATTGTTTTGAGATCAAGAAGGAAGAAAAAAATAACAAGTCAGCCACACTTTTCATTTTTCATTCTCTCCTTCAGCACACGGATTTTGGAGGCTCGTTTCTCTAATTGGGTCCAATACATGGATGTTCCGCCATCCTTTCTTTTTTTTTTAAACGTTAATTGTTCTACACTTGTCTTTTTTTGTTCGTTCCTTGATTGTTATTTTTGTTTTATGTTGTGTGCAGTGGAAAAAATTAGCTAAAGTTCCGTGGATTCCTTGACTACTTGCGAATATTTTTGCTCTTCACAGCCAAAAAAATAGAAAAATTAGTGGCTGGGATTGGCATAACTTTTTTTTATCTCATTTACTCTTTTTGAATCATGGGAATTATTTTTTTACCTTTTCATTGTCTCTCTTTGGTTCCAATATTACATATACCAACTTTAAATTGTTGAATAGTTTTTTTTGGGGGGAGTGGGTGAGAAGGAAGAATGGCAATAGTCAAAGCGCTCTATTACAGTACTCCGTTCCCTGCTGTTCCCTGCTCCTTGTTCCTTGCTTTCTATTCACTCCGTCTCTCCACTCAACTCCTCCACCTATTAGACATACATTCCGATCTGCTCTGTCTTGCCAAGGAAACCAATAAATATAATAAAACTAGCCGCAGCTAACCATATCAACTAATTCTACATTTACAGATAGCGGAAGCAAAACGATGGCCTCCGCGGATTAAAAATAATGAAAAAAATGGAAAACACTTTGAAATGAACCACGGAAATGCCCACACACACAAACGAGCGAGGGTGCCTTTCCCGCTCCCGCCCTTTGACTCATGAATGAAGAAATATTAGTCCATTCTTTGAGCGTGGCGTTCATGTCCGCGGCCCACACTACAACCCACACACTACCCCCTCCACAGCATAGCAGCAATCCCAACAACAACAATCTTCATTCATATCCATATCCCCCGTCTATTATTCTTCCGCTGCTGCTACTCTTACTCTTCTCAGGATGGGATTTTGTATATAATGGAGACATGTTTCCCACCGTAGCCGTTTGCCGCCGCCGCCCCGGTGTCTCGTTCACTTGCAATCCTTATTCTTCTTTTATTACTTGGTATCTTGTTATCCATTTGGCAGGCATTTACTATTTATTGTAACTAGCATTTTTTGTTTCCAACGGTTACATCGCAAAGAAAGCATATAAACATATATATTTATTTTCGTCATTTGTTTATCTCCACCTTGAAACAAACAAACAAACAAACAAACAAACACGACAGAGTTTGCACTTGTAATTAGAAAAAAAGCATCATTACCAATCTCTCTATAACTCCGCCCATCATGGTTGTGACATCCACGCTTCCGCCAATCGATATTCCAAACGCCAACGTAGTCGACTACGTGCTTGGCGAATGCAGACGCTTGCGTGGCGATGAGCACCCCTTGTTTGTTGACTCGTCCACAGGTGACTCGCTCACCATAGGCCAGGTCCACTCAATGACTTATCGCTTTTCGGCTGGCCTGCGCAACAAGTGCAAACTCAGGGCTGGCGACACCGTGGCCATAGTTGCACGTAACAGCGTACGTATATTAACTAGATAACTGCCCTATTGGAAAAGGATTTTCCTATATAATATGGATGATATTGATCGATTGACCGTCATATGTGATTGGACTAGGCGTTATTTTTAACCCTGGCTGCGTCATTTCCACAGCTGCTATTTGCTTCCTGTCATGAACTATTACGTCTTGTGGTTCAAAAGCCAAACACCGACGACTAATCATTGTCGTTACCGCTCTTCTTGCCTCTGTTTCTTTTATTTTCTAGATCCACTTTCCAATTGCCGCATACGGGGTGGTGGCCATGGGCGCAATCTGCACGCCAGCCAACCCATCGTACACGCCCACGGAGCTGGCGCACCAGCTGGCGGACTCGCAGTGCAAGGCCGTCATCGTCGGAGACGAGTCCAGGGACACGGTGGCCCAGGCGCTTGAGCTTGTGCCGCAAAGGGTGGAGCACGTGCTGATGATGGATGAGGCGAAAACAATGTGCAGCGGCTCCATCTTTGAGATAATCGGATCGGCAGACGAGGCAGCGGATGGCCAGTCGCCGCCGTCACTGCCAGACGTTGGCGCCGCACCCGCATACCTATGCTACTCCAGCGGTACCACCGGTAAGCCCAAGGGCGTTCTGCTCACGCACAGAAACATGGTGGCCAACGCAATGCAGATCAACGGAATAAAGCAGCTGGACGACAAGAGCCACCATTCGTTGGCTGCCGATGGGAGCGAGACGTTTCTGGGACTCGCGCCGTTCTGCCACGCCTACGGGCTCTCGTACGTGCTCCACAGCTCCGTATCGCTGGGCGGCAAGATCATAATAATGCCCAGCTACTCGTTCACAAAGTTCCTTTGCGCCGTCAGCGACTACGGGATCACGTTCGGGTACCTGGTTCCGCCCATCGTGTGTGCGCTGTCAAAGGATCCGCGCGTCGATGGCCACGATCTGTCGAGCATGCACACGATCCTGTCGGGCGGCGCGGCGCTCAGTCCGTCGCTCATCGAGACCACCGAGGAGCGTCTCCGCGGGGTGCGCGTGATCCAGGGCTACGGAATGACCGAGATGAGCCCCGCGATCACCATGCTGGCAACGTGCCACCGAAACCCGTCCTCCATCGGCGTGCTGATGCCCAATTGCGAGGCGAAGGTGGTGGACGAGGACAATAGCGAGCTCAAGGATCCGACGGAACCCGGCGAGCTGTGCTTCAAGGGGCCCAACGTCATGCCCGGCTACCTCAACAACCAGGCGGCCACCGACGGTATCTTCGACACCGACGGGTTCCTCCATACCGGCGACATCGGGTACATTGACGCCGACGGGTTCTTCTACATCACCGACCGGAAGAAGGAAATCATAAAGTACAAGGGGTTCCAGGTCTCGCCGTCCGAGCTCGAGAGCATCCTGGCCGAACACCCCGATATCGAGGACGCCGCAGTGATGTCTGTCTACGACGATAACCAGGCAACCGAGATCCCGCGCGCCTACTTTGTGCTAGCCAAGCAGCCGGACGCCGAGGATGCGAGTGGCGGTGGCAGGAGCAGCAGCGTGTGCAGCAGCGGCGCCGACAGCGGGTACATGCCCGGCGTTGTCGAGGACACCGTGCGCGCCCAGGCCGTGGTCGACTGGCTCCACGAACGCGTGGCGCGGTACAAGCGGCTGCGCGGCGGGTTTGTGCTCATCGACCACATTCCGCGCAGCCCCGCCGGCAAGATCATCCGCAAGTCCCTGCGCGACATGGAGCATGTCACTTCGCGCGAGTCGAGCACCGTCTCAAGCACAGCATAACAGCTACTTGTAATGACAGACTGGCTGTTCTCATTCAATGTATCCCACAAATGGTCAGTGAGCGGGAAAAAGGCATCATCCGCACTTTAGCATAGGAATTGAGGAAAATGGAGCTGGATTTAGCAGGGAGGAGACCATTGGAAATATCTCTTTCTCTCTACTGGAAAAATAAAGGCTAGAATTACAGGAAATAGTCGGGGGCGGGCTTCTTGGCAGGCATGCCCCTGGCCTCCTGGGGCGCGGCCTCAAAGATCTTAAAGTTAGAGGCCAGATTCTCGTCAAACTCCAGAATAGCGGCAACGTTTCCGCAGCGGTAGCAGTAGTTGGGGGCGGACCACACGGTGACACAGGTGGAGTCGAACATATGCTTGTAGCCCTCCATGACCAGCTGGTGTGCGCGGGCAACGAGGTCGAGGCCATTAGTGTGGAGGAAGGAGCGGACGACGTCGGCGCCAAACAGGTAGCCGGCGCCCCGGGGACTCAGGCTCCAGCCCACCACGTCCTCGGGATCCGACCACAGGAGATCGCACATGGCGCCCTCGTGCGGAACCTCCTGCTTGCGGTCGATCGTGCGGATCTGGTCCACCGTGTTGATGACCGGCGAAAGCCCGCCGTGCACACACAGGATCCTGTCGTCGATAATCGCCACCAGACTCATGTAATCGAACACTTCGCAGCAGTTGCGCCACACGTTGGCCGACCCGTACTTGCGCATGCACTCGTCGTAGAACCCATACACCTGCGTGATCTGCCGGCTCTCGTGGTTCCCGCGGAGCAACGAGATCCGGTCCGGATACCGCACCTTCAGCGCCAGGAGTAGCAGAAACGTCTCCACGCTGTAGAACCCGCGGTCAACAAAGTCCCCCATGAACAGGTAGTTTGTGTCCGGACACTCCCCGCCCACCGTGAACAGCTCCTGCAGGTCGTAGAACTGCCCGTGGATGTCCCCGCATATCGTTACCGGCGCATCCACCCGCTGCACATTGCTCTCCTCGATGAATATCTCGCGCGCCTTGTTGCACAGCTCTTTGACCTCCGTCTCCGTGATTATCTCGCAGCGCCGGAGCTGCTCGATTTGTCTGTCCAAATCGCTTTGAACCATTCTGTTTAATTCTCCTCTCCTCTGTGCGGGTGTATGAGGCGTGGTGTCTGGTTTTGTAATAGGCTAAAGGTAGGCGAGTGTTGTCTTTATTGCTTTCGCGAGTGATTTAAAGATAATCTGATTTGGAACAAACAAAAAAGAAACAGAAACAGAAAAGGGGTCTAGGTGCTGCTACTTCAACTCTTGGTAAGGGGCGGTGGTTGCTATTTGTTGTAGTGCTGTTTCTTGTTGAGGAAGAAAAGAGGAAGAATAAGATAAAGAATAAGAAAAAAGAATAATTACATGTAAAAAAAAAAAAAGGGAGGGAAAAAGAGAACCAAAAAAAAGAGCATTAACAAAAGCATTATCAACATGAACAAAAATAAAACATTTAAACATTTCTTTTTTATCTTTCTCTCTCCCTTGTGTCTTCCACTTTCCTACAGCTTTGCTTCTTTCAGCAACAGCCCTTCACACAAGTCAGCAACACAGTCGCTGCATTCCTGGAAGGGTTTGTGGCATCCGCAGCTGCATGCCAGTGCTCCGTCCTCGTCTACCAACGGGTTTTCCTGGATGCTCGGCTGCCATCTGCGGCTGTTGTTCTTGCAACAACTACACTTGCTGCCACAGCTGCTGCAGCCGCCGCCGCCTTCCTTCTTGCCCCTAGCGTTGCTGGAGGTTTCGGCGGTTGGCGTGGTGAGCGATTGCAGGCTAGTTACACGCACTACAGGCACGCCAGCAGCAGAAGGCACACCACCAGCAGACGAGGCCGCTGCTGCTGCTGTTGATGTGGCGGGAGACTGCTGCACAGGCTGTCCACTGGCAGCCCGTCTCAGCACCACCGCCTGAGGAATCTCAGGCTTGGGCAGCAACGGCCTCGGATCGCAGCACGATCTCAGCGGAAGAACCTGCTGCGGCAGCAGTGCCTGTCTACCAGAACAGCACGACGACGACGACGGCCCTGCCGGCGGTAGCGTCTCGCCTTCCGGGCTCTGGCTGCCTGATGCATCGGAGCCGACTGGCGTTGGTTGCTTTCTGCTCGACGAACAGCATCCACCACCACCGGCGCTGCCGCTGTTGCGGGCTGTGGAAATCGGCGGCACTAGCGGCGGGACAACGCCTGCGGAAAACCCGGTGCGGATATCCCACGGCCCACTAGCACGAAACCCCCTGCTGTTATCTTGTATCTGAGAAGCCAGCACCACATCAGACAGCGTCCCTCTCCTCTTTCTGTTGTTGCCTGCGCTGGGACTGCTGGCGATGCTACCGTGGCTGCTGCTACTGCTGCTGCTATTGTTGCTACCTTCTGGGCTGAAAGACACGCTTCTTCCCGAGTGTGGCTCAGAATAGGTGCCAGACACCTTGCGAACAACCGGCATTGCATCCCCTCCTTCTCCACTACCGTCGCCGCTCCTGCTGCTGCTGCTGCTGCCATAGACTGGGGCGCCAAGAGGTGCCAGCCGAACGGTGCTGCTAGTGCTTGCAGCAGACTCAGAGACGTTGTTCATGGTTGCCGACGGCAATGACGGGAACGACGGTAACGAGGGCAACGACTCTGGCTGCATTGCAGAGACCACGGGCGACAGGATACGCTCAACCCATTCGGAGGGGCTCTCGCCGACTATCTTGGTCGTCGCAATACCACCTGTGCTCTTGACAGGCAATCCAAGCCTCTCCTCGATCTTCTGCACAAGCAGCGCAACCTTTTCGTCGCAATCGCAGCCGCAGCCGCATTTGGGACGATCCATGATACTGGTGGTATTGTTGCTGGAACCATTGCCATTATGAGCGGTGCCATGACCATGCTGTTTGCCATCATACATCCTTCGGCCAACCGCTGGAATCGTCGTGGTAGCCTCCTTGTAGTTGCGTATGGCTGGGAGCTGGCTGTACGTGCGGTTGGTCGGCTGCTGCGTCAGTCTCAGGCCGTGGATGTTGCGCTTCGGAAGCGTAACGTGTCCGCCTGCTGCGTCCGACGCATGCACGGCAACCAGGGGAGTGGTGCGAGGTGACGAGTTGTTCTGCTGTATTGCCACTGCCGCTGCACGCAGTATCGGAAGTGTAGATTGTGAAGATGCAGGCGTCCTCGGCTCGTCGTCTGTTCTGCAGCACGGAGCTCTTGGTCCCGACGGGCAACTTGCGGTCGAGCTGCCGTTGAGGGTGCCGCTTGAGGAACTACCGTCTGTCGCCGATGATGCTATGCTTGACGGCCCGTGGCTGTGTGATCCACTCTGCTTCCGCTTGTACAGCTGCTGACGATGGAGATGCTGCTGTTGCTGGGTTGTCTGTTTCAGATGGTCGCGAACAGCGTTGGCTGCCTCCTCCACAACTTCACGCGGATACGACTTGTGAAGAAAGTCTGTAAGTGCTGGCTGGCAGCACTTGCACGTGTTGAGGCCTGAGCACTCGCATGGGTTAAGCAGGTTGTCAACTACACAGAAAAACAGAAATTGAAAAAAGTCAGAAATTTCAAGATATTTAGCATACCAAATTGCTGGTTCGAGGGTTCCGATAGATGGTGCAGTGGCAAGAAAGAAGAAAAAAATTATTTATACTTACTGCTGCTAACCTTTCTTCTGGCGCCCATGCCGTCGTCATCGAGTCTGCGGTCTACAGAACACATTGACAAGAGAAATAGACAAACGGAGAGTCAATGTGACGTGAGGAATTTAGCATCAATGAGCAGCGAATATGCAAGATAGAGGAATTAATCAACAAGCATACAGCGTAGAACAGAAGCGAAACACACAGCAAAATTTCTCTGGCCATCGGGTATGGATAAGTAAATGGAAACTTACATTTGGTAGGAGATGCCAGCTCGACAGCCTCGTCCTCCAGCGAAGGAATTATCGACAGCGGGTTGTCCTTAATCTCCTTGCAAAGACACTTGACGTGCGCCTTCCTGGTCTTGCGGAGCTCGCGGCACTTGGAGCATTGGGTGACCGGACGGCCTTTGCGTCTGATCTCTCTCAGCTCTCGATCCACATGGTTGCAGGCCGATGCGCGGTGTCCACGGATGCACGAGAAGCAAGCAAACTTCTTATCCTCTTTGATAATCATTATAGGCTTTGCCGGGCGGGATATGTATGCGTCTTGTGTGCTGCGTCAGTGTCACGTACGTTCTTACTGTTTAAAAGGCAGTAACCTTAAGCCAAGTACTTTATGTGGTTTGGTAAGAAGACTATGCAAAAGAACTTTCTCAGCAAGAAGAGGGGAAAAAAAGGGTGCTGAAGAAAGATGTGGGGTGGGGCGGGGTGTCAGCGACAATAAAAAATAGAGCCTTGTAAAAGCAATATGAGATAACCGTCTGTTCTTTAAGCAGGAATGGGTGGATATAAAGGAGTTTAAAAGAATAAAAATGTTTGCAACGTAGAAGAACGGGTAAAAGATATACAATCGAGCTATAAAGCAGCAAGGTAAAATAACTGAATGAGAATAAAGAATTTAGCCTCAGGGTGGGTGGGTTCTTCAAGAAACCTTCATTCCCCCCAAGGCTCAAAAGTGACCGAAGATGTTTGCTCGCTATTTATCGTGCGCTACGCCTTTCTTGTTTCCTCTCCCCCCTTTGGCTATCAAGAGAGAAATAAAACCGAAACGCATAGAAGAAGAAGAAAAATAAAACAGCGAAGACTGCGTTGAATTAGCGGCTGGGACGTTGACTGCAAATGCAATGCAGAGGGGAAACAGCGGCTTTTGCTAGCATTAGTAATTATAAAATACAAGGCTAAATAGAAATTCAACAGAACCAAAAAAGAGGAAAGGGGCAAATACAGCCAATTGTGCATTTTTCTGCTCTTCCTCGGTCAACGGCGTGCTTCTGGCTAAAAAAAATCCAAGGGGAAAGGAAACCCAACCAGTCAACCCAGCCAACCAACCATCAGGCTCAATTGCCGATGAAGTGTGTGCGTGCGCGTGTGGGGGATTGCGCCAGCACAAGTCATGATGCTACGACAACAGGAAACAGAAAGAGAGGAAAATGGTGAGCAAACTCAAGTGGCACCACCCACATCAACTCGCCCTCCATTGCAAAGTGCATCGTCAAAAATCGCCCCCTTTCTCTCCCCTCCCCCTACGTTTCTATAAAGTCTCACCCCAAACTCAAGTCGAAAGAAACGAACTTATAGGGGCGAACGGCCGGATTAATAATGCTAATATCCCAACATATGGGGGATTTTCTTGATATTCGGCAAAAATCTGCTTGCGCGGAAAGCGTGTGTATGTTCGGTGGCTACGCTTAAAATCAAAACCGCACCATAGCAAAAGAAAGAGAGGGTGAGTGAGTTTGCCAAAAAGCCGATTCAAAACTATATTTTATTTTCCATACGCTATTTAGATATGTTTTCCTTTCACAAGTGCCGGCAATCTCGCCATTTGGCATTGCTTCTTCAAAGCAGCAACAGCAACAGCAACAGAAAGCGAGGATGCTGTCTGTGCTGCCCTCTAACACATGGCATCAAGATGTGTAATGTCCGAACAGCAAGTGTGGCATGTTGATAATTTTTTCTCCTTTTCCGTCATTCCTTCCAACTCCCTCCAAATGTTGGTTGAGCATACTTCAAGGATAAAATGAAATTTTGTTTCTATTTCCTGATGCCTCTCGCCCCAATTCATCCGCGCGCGCCCCTTTCCAATCTTCTCCTGAACCAAGTCTAGGCTTCTCGCAACTAAACAAGATACTGCCGTGAATTCCATGACTGCAGGGCCATGTCACCTCACCTTTCCTCCCAACACGTGTGGATTTTGGTCACCACCCCATCGGCTATTCCCTGCTCAATCCTTGACATTGAGAACCTCCTCCAAACACCTTTCATCTGACCTTGTCTAGTCCGTTATCGATTTAATTGTTTTCATGTGTACAAATACTCATATATCTTCTAACTGCGCATATCCCTATATTAATCTGTTTCACTCATATCCTATAACTGTCAGAAGGCTAAACAGGCGGAAAATGCAGTGAAAAAAGTGCTTTCTAGTATCTGCGCAGCCGCATGAAGAACGCGCTCGCTGACAGTCTGCTCGACTCGGGAAGATACGCCTTGTAGAAATTCACCACGTACTTTTCGGGCTTAAAGCCAAACTGCTGGTACAGCAGCATGGCCACGTTGTTTGCCGACACATGCAGCGTAACATCCTTTGTGGGAACCGTCTGCGTCAAATGGTACAGCATGAACTTTGCAATCCCAGCACCCTCCCATCCGGCCGATACCGCAATGTATGTCAGGTACGCGTCGGGTGTCAGAAATGCACACCCGATTACCAGCCGCTTGTACAGCGCCACCACCGTAAACTCTGGATACATCAGCGCCTCTCTTACGTCGATGCCGCTCCAGAATGTCCGCGCAAGCAATGCATTCACCTGCTGCACATGCTCCTCCTGGAAATAGACATAGTCAATCGACTCGCTCCCACTCACCGTCTCGTCCATGCCGCGGGCAGATCCTTCGCACGACCCAAGCTTGTCAAACAACTTGTGCCGTCGTGAGCGAATGTCACGGTGCAGCCATAGCAAGGCTGGCTCCAGCACCCCAGACACCCGTCCACCGGTTCCATTCTTGCTCCAGTCGCGCCAAATGTACGGCCGAAGCAGCCGCCCATGGTATGGGCTCACCCGTGCCTCGGGCAATGTCAGGCTATCGCGCAGCGCTGCCCTGCCCAAAAGCCTCGAGGCAAACGAGTGAGCGTACGGCGTTACGGACACTAATTTGTCTTTGTCTTCCGCACTCTTGTGTGCATTTAATGGTACTGATACGTTGTCAACCGACTCGAGAGCCTTGTGCGTCTTCACTTCGAAGGAGCCGGTAGGTTGAGCGCCGTTCTGTGCACACACGGCCTTGATGCTGCTCATATCTGCTGTGCCATCCACAGCCATTCTCTGCTCGCCGGTCCCAGATCCCAGAGCAGCAACAGCAGCAACAGCTTGATCTACACTGGAAAAGTCCCACGCATACTGCCTCCTGCGCATGCAGTCCTTGACAATACTGTCGATATCGAACAATGTCACGCCAAGCATCTTCTTGACGCGTCGCAGCTGCAGTCTGCGATGCAGGCGACGAACTTGAGGATCCGACATTGCCACTTTGCTTGAGCCAATCCTTGCACTGATATCCCATTGTGCTCTCTCGCTTAGCATCGTTGGCTGCATTTTGGCTGTCGATGGTGACTGTTGTTGCTCAAGTACCCAGGGCTCGGGCTTGCTGTCTTCTCTCTCCTCATCGTCCTCGTCTAAAAGCCGCGTCCAATTGGCCACTCGTTCGGCCCTCTCTGCTTCCTCGCCATCCCGTGATTTTGGTATATCGCTGTCCACATCCATCGCCTCAAGTGCACTTGTCTTTTCCTCAAGGCTCTCCATATTCGTATCCTTTTCTGCAGAAACAACGCCAGACCCGTCTAATAAAGAGCTTCCCCACAATCGATTAATGTCAAATAAGAGCGGGTTAGTAAAGGCATCGCTATTTGATTTATATGAAAAACGATATGCAAGCGCCTCATAAAGCGATACACCCACGCTCATCTACTTACCTAGCAGAAAAACCCTATTATCTTTCTCCTTCTCCTTCTCCACGTCCTCTGACAGAATGTGTTTGTCAAGGTCTTTTGTAGATGCAACTGATGATGTGTCCATTATTGCCTCTTTTGCTCGAATCTTATCTGGGTTTAGATTCCTTTCAGGACCTGCATCTGTCGACCACGAGCTCAATGAGCTGATTGACTTTACGTCGTCACCCAAGTAGTAGTCATCTAAACTGTAATAAAGAGAGAGGAAAGGTTAAATGAAAACAAAAATCATCATATTATATGTAACATCATTTACTGGTTAGTAACACAACAGAGGAATTATATGGAACACTACACTTCTCCGATTCATATTACTTATAGTAACCAAGATGACAAAATCAAAGAAAATTATCTCATAAATGTATGCGTTGTGTTTTGGAGCAAAGACTTTATCATGTAATAAACACACACTCCTCCTCTCCTCTCCTCAAAAGAAGATACACTCGTTAATGTAAAGCAGAATCCTCCAAGACAAGCGAGGAAGAGGAAATAAACACTCATCAAAAAAGGCGTATGGATAAGGAAAGGTGCTGGCCTCCAAAATATGAGCATGTAAATAAATAAGTAAATGCCATTTTATTTTGAATCATCCTGCTTACCCAATAGATCATCAACATCAACGCTCTTAGACTCAGACTCACTTGGTCTCTCCTCATCCTCATCCTCATCCTCTTTTGGCCCAGCAGCTGGCACAACAGCGTCCTTCAGCTCCGCGTTCCTCGTTAAACTTCCAGATGCTGCTGCTTCTGCCTCGTCGCTATGTCCCAGTCGCTGCTTTTCCATCTTCGTGTATATCGCAAAGCTCTGCAACAAATCATCGTCCACCTTTACAGTTTTGGTTTCAACCCGACGTTTTTTTGAACGTCCCCGCCTACCTGCCGATGCATCCTTAGAACCGTCACCTCCTTCATCTTCATCGTCATCCTCGTCGTCGCTGAAAGAGACATGCTGCCGCGCTACTTTCCGATGCCTGCTCCCAGCCGCCTTTGATCCATTCAGCACCTCGAGTATCTCCTTGTCCGCATCCGACACATTTCCCATCAATGCGGCAGTGGCTGCCGAGCTGTCCTTCTTACGGCTCCGCGCACGCTTCGCTACAGACTTGTCCGAATCACCACGTGCCTTTGTAGGTCCACGGAACGGCGCATCCTCCGGCTCCACCGCCTGATGCAGCGTCCAGTTGCCTGTCTGCTGCGTGTCCTCGAATCCAGACTTGAACAGCGCACTATGCGTCGATAGACATCCGGCCACCGTGTTGTGCCAAGTCACGGTTTTTGCCTTCCCCGGAAACAACCCATCCCAATGCTCATTGATCGTCGCGCATATGTTTTCGCGCCACCGAAAGTACTTTTTATCCGGCTCCGTGTTAATCAGGTGGTACAGAACCAGATATATTACTTGCACCCAACTAACTGTGTCCCGTGCATACGATTCATCCTCACTTCCATTGCATATCTTGCATGTGAATTTGTAGAAACAGTCTCCTTTCAGCGGCTTTGTCTTCAGACAGCTAACGCAGTCCCAATGGAACAGTTGCTGGCATTCTCCGCACCGCAGCATCGAGTCCCTTTCACTGTAGTCCATTCCGCAATAGCAATACGTCCCCTCCTTGTTGTGTTTGTGTTTATCGTCCCATTCGAGTGACTCGAGCTACTTCATTTCATAATTAAAGCACATTGTAAATGTGTAGAAGCCATAAACAAGCAAATGAATAAGTAAACGCATATTTTTCAACCTTCAGAAGAATACAATGGGTGACAAGTAGATCTACACCGTGAACTGCGCATCTCTGCAAAAACAGCACCAAACTTACATCGTATTTAAGCTTATTCGCCATAGTCGCTATGGCCAACAACAAAAAAGTTGAATAGTGTCCTTATATATGCAATAGTATATAACAGAGAGAGATAATGTGCGCACCAGTTGTTTCTTAATACATTCTGCTGAAAAATAGAGAAAAGAAAGATAGAAATTCCAACCACCTACAAAAAAGAACGAAATGAAAATGTGAAAAAAGGTTACCAAAATTTTACGCGTTTTTTGGATCCCTTTAAACAAAAAATACCAGCCATTTTATGTTAATTTTCAGTGATCACGAATTAGATCAAACGTGAAATAGCAATTACTTTTTTTATAGTTAATGATGTAATCTAAGAATTATTATTAAGCTGTAAAAATAGCAGTCGTCTGTTGTAGATTATTATATCATTATGACACTAGTAGCAAAATAAAATAAGAAATGATGTAATGAAAGGTAAAAATAATACATATCATATTACACAAAAAAATCAAAATTCGAAAATGTAAAGCTGCAAGTAGAATTAAATAATGAAATTTTTATCATATAAAAAGCCAGCAGAATGAGACAGAAAGCTGACTGGTCTGACAATATTCCATTCTTCACCAACATCCATTGAAAGTTTTCATTCAAGAACCATCAACGACATTATTTACTAGAATATATTAGTCTGTCATCCATTTGAAAATGTGTGGAACAAAATGCAAGAGCGATAGCTGTATTTACGTAATACAATATTCCACGTGCGATGTTCCGGAAGGAACGCCATGTAATTGGATAAAAGGTCAGTACTGTAATAGGTGCTATGTCAAAAAAGCAAGTAAGTCTTAACGTCCAATAAAGAAGTAGTGTGATATCTAACAAGGAATTAGGTGGCCCACCAGCCAACCTCAGAGGAAACAAAGGTTTCTATCATGTGGATCCTTATATAGGGCTTTTTTGTCTTAGAAAACGGTTTATTTAGTTTTGTGAATAAAAACAATGCGTAGGCCTGGAAGAAGGAACCCAACCCCAATAATGCCTGGCTAGCCGTCAGACTAACCGATCAATAAAAATGCAGCTGGAGGGAAAGTCAAGATCTTCAGTCTTGTGCCATTGCTCAATTATTTCCTCCATCGGCGGAATCGCACAATCGGTGTTCTGCTCAGCAGACCGCTTTTCATGCTTCTTCAAAGTCAAGCCGCACTTTTTAACCAAGTGTCTGTGCAATGCCGATACTGATATTGTGACGCCATCATACTCCTCAAATAGACTCTTTTGAATGTCTGCCAGTTTGGCAGTTGGATGCTGGATTATAAACTGTGAAAGAAATGCCGAGTGCTCCTCAGTCAGCTTGCCCGGACGGCCTTTGCGAGGCTTTTGTTCAACCCCAGGCAAACTCGTCTTCTGATCGTCATTCCTGTATGTCTTCATATAGTTCTGTGCTGTTCTGATGTTTATTCCTGTGGTCAGCGCTGCTTCCTTTACTGTTTTACCCTTTTCTATGGTCAACTCAACCAGCTTTTCAATCTGTTCTAATGTGTATTTCATGTAATTCCCTCCGGCCCTAGGCCTGCCTAGTTTCTTTGGCGGCTGAACTGTTGCTGTTGCTGCTGTTATTGTTTCTTCGCTGTGGTTGTCGTCTGGTGGGTCAACATTCTTCAATGTACGCTTGCGTTTTGTCATGCTTTTCGGAATGCGTGGAATTGCTAGGCGGACGTAAAGCTATGAATAATGTGAAAAGACCAAGAGATTTGCAGTCTTTTAAAAAGAGTATAGTTAAAGAATGTATGAAAAAGTTGAATTCCAAGTGAAGAAACACCACCCTTTTCGGAAATTGGAGGGGTTAGAGGCGGGTGGGGTTATGCAAATAAAAATGCATTCTCGCCTAACGCGTCCTGCAGCAATGCTTCCTTCTGTTGCCATTGGTTAGCAAAGGAACGGAGGGATCTTTTTCGCTGCTAGTTGAATTTCATGCTTTCTTCACGTGCGCCGTTGTTCTGCTACTTGCTGCTTGCTTATCTTCTAATAGCCGGTGCTGCCAATGTACTGATTGTGGAAATGCTTGTTGAAAGAATAGCAAGTAAAGGAAAGTAAGAAAAAAAATATAGCAAGGCTTGTCAAAAAAAAAAAGGTTGTGTTGTGTATGTTCATATAATTGGACTCTAGACAAGACATGCGTTGTAGTATGCACGAATGCCATTGTCCTTTGTCTTGAGCAGCCATTCAGCCGATTCCATCAGATCCTGGAACTGGTTCTTGTTGGCCACGCCGTTGCCGCTCAGCCCATTGCGTGAGCAAAAGTTCTTGTATGCATCGAACGCGACTGGCAATTCAAGCCAAGCATAGGGCTTGACATCAAGGCACCGGTCGACAAACAGATTAAAGTATTTTTTCAGCTCCTTGGGCGTCTTTCTCGAGCGTGCTCCCATGTCCTCGCTGTCGCTGCCGTCGCTATTAGTAGCATCATCATCTTCATCATCATCGTCGTCGCTGTGCCTTTCAAACCGAGCGGTGTATTTGGCGGCGGCAGCACGCGACGCTCCTGGCCGAGCAAACGAAGACGTCTTCTCGGGTGTGCGGTTCGATGAGCGGCCCGGCAGCTCGTAAACAGATGTAATGTTAGCTCTCGCATTGCTGCTGCTGCCATTGGTGGCGCCGCGGGGGCGGGGCATGGTGCTTGCTTTCATGTCGCTGCCGCCCGAGCGCGCATTTGACTGAATCCGCAGGTTGGACGACTCCTTGACCCAGCGGCTGGCTGGCACGCGGGTCTGAATTGCCAGAGGCGACGATCCGCCTGACGATCCACCCGATCCCGACGCCGATGATGCCAGCGAGTGACGCGAGTTCACTGCATTGAACGGCGCAGACCCGGTGCTGATTGTGTTGTATGTGTGGCTGCGAGGCATCGCGGGCACCGCGCCGCCGCCCATACTGGCAATGGACATGCGACGTTGCTGCTCAGCGGCGGCAGCAGGAATGGCTGGGTGCGGCATCATCGAGAGCTGCTGCATCTGCTGCTGCATCAACATCTGTTGCTGTTGCTGCTGCTGTGCATTGGAGTTCATCGTCGCAAGATGTGGCGATGAGATGGACATTCTGGACTGCATCGTCGCACGCAACGGGTGGATGTCAACGCCGCCTGCCATAGACATACGGCCGTTGTTGCCAGCGTAGGTAGACAGCGCGACATCATCGTCGGCATCAGCACCATTGACACCCATCATCCCCATTCCGTTCATGGGCATCCCATTCGCACCCATGCCGTTCATTCCCATTCCATTCATGCCCATGCCGTTCATAGCCATTCCATTCATAGCCATGTTGTTCATGCCCATTCCGTTCATCCCGGCGCCACCCATTGCGCCCATCTGCATGCCACCGCCATACATGGTGTTGCGCATATTGTGCACGCCAAGCTGCTCTGCTGAGAGCGAAGGCGCCATCTGTGCATACGGTGCACGACCCGACGCACCGCTCATCATCGACATGGTATCGTCGGCCCAGCCCTGCGGTGCGCCATACATGGTGGGGAATGCGCCGCCGCCGAATCGGCCACCGCCCATGCCGGGCTGCCCAAACATGTTATTTGACATGTTTGCTGCTTGGTTGCGGCGCATCTGCCGTTCGCGCATCAGGCTGCTCGAGTCGCGGTACTTTTGCTCGCTCTTCATCTGCTCACGTGTTGCAATCGCTCCAACAAGCCCGGTTGGACGCTCTATAGGATCGACCTTCTTCTCGACAGTCAGTAGCGGACCACCTGCCGACTCCATGCCCATGCCCATGCCCATTTGCTGGTTCCACATGTTCATGCCGCCAGCTGCATCCATAAACGTCATTGGTCTGCCGCGCACAGACCCTGGCCCTTGCATCTGCATGTTGCCTCCAGCCCCTATCATCATCATCTGGTTAGGATCCTGCTGGCCATACATAAACTGCTGTTGCGGCTGCTGCATGCCAGGGTACATTTGCCCCATCGGGTTCATGTTCAGTCCCGGATTGCCCCCGTACATCGACTGCGTGTTTGGCATCATCTGCTGCTGCACCATTCCTTGCTGCTGTTGCATAAGGAGCTGCTGGTTGCCTTGCATTTGCCCTTGCACACCAAATCCTGGAACTGCCATCGAAGTACGCTGCTGCATTTGCATTTGCTGCTGCTGCGTATTCTGTGGCTGCTGCATGTCATTGTTATAAGCCATGCTCATCCGCTGGGCTGCTAGCGCCGCAATGTTTCCGAGCGGGGCATCGCTGTCTGACTCTGTATCCGACTCCGCAAGCTGACGTGCCTGCTGGCCGTTGGGGTCGCCACCATTCAGCTGCATATTTACCGACCCAAACTGCGCTACGTTGTTCTGTGGCGGCGAATCAACCTTCAAGTTGACAATAGCCTGCGACGCATCGTCGGCAAACGTCCCACGCGTAGCCGAGCTCTGCACTGGCGTTGGGAGCGATGGTGCAGTCGATGACGAGTGCGAGGTGCTTTCGTTGTTGCTGTTCGTGCTTGCTCTCACGCTGTCCTTACCCGATGTGGCAGTATCGGTTGAGCTCTGCTTGCTGTCACGCTTTTCGGGCTTGACCGGTGTTGCACCGTCTTCCTTGACCGATGCAGAGGATTCGCGCCTATTGCCCTCCTTGTTCTTGCCGCTCTTGTGCAAGAAGCGGAAATGCCGCTGCTTATGAGGCTGGTTATCGGATGTGTTCTCGTGGTCCGATCCAGGATCTACTATCTTGGAGATCCTTGCAACCTTTTTAACGATCTTGCTGCTGTTTTTGTTGCTGCCGCGCGTGGTATTGGCAGCATTGACAGGTGCTGCCAGCTCATCGCTGCTGGCATCGCTGTCCCAGGGCATCCTCGAATGAGTTGCCGGAGCCAACACTGCGCTGTTGGTTGCCGAGTCTGCATTTGCAGTCGAGCCAGAAGTCGAATATCCCGCACCCCCGTCAACAACCGCAGAGCAATCCAGCTTGAGGCACTTTTCTGAAGTCAAATTCTCAAGCATGCGCCGAGCAGTAACTGGCTCCATGATCTCAATCGACTTGTCCGCAATGCTGGTGGTCTTAAGGTAAATATCATCGTGGCTGGGCAAAACGTCGGGCATAAACGACGTCGGCATATTGTATAACCTTGCTTGCGACGATACCTCGGCCAGAGCGGATGCCATGTCGGGCGGGCTTTGGAAAATAACAAGCGCATATGACCCGTGTGCTCGTGAGGCTGCAACCATCAGCCCACTGGCGTCACCATCGGCCTCTTCAAGTTTGGGCTGGAGCGAGCTGTCAATGTCACAGTCGCCTTCAAGCTTGGCAATCACCGCAGTGTCGACCATGTCAATGCTGTCTGGGTAGACAGAGTACGCATTGCGCAGGTTCGTCAGCATAGCAGCCTGCTTCTGTGTGTCGTCCATGCGGAAAGCAACCTGCAGAGGGCTGGACTGCAGAGTCATTGTGCAAGGGACCCAGTCAACAGTGCCGGAAAAGCGCACCTGCACGCGGTATTCGCTGGGACGCTGCTGAGCCGTTACAGCCGCAGAGTAGCGCTCGTTGACTAGTGCGCTGGTGTAGAATTCGTAGAGCTTTGCGGCCTCAAAGCAGGCTAGGCGCAGGGCACGCACCCATTCGTTCATGGCCCTGTCATCCACAGCCTGCATATAAAAGCGGTTTGCGCCCGACGAGTGAAGAGTCCAGACGCTGTCACGCTTCTTGAGCTTGCCAACAATGGAGCACGCGGCATCGGTGATGTTGATAAAGTTGGGTTTAAGGACAATGTTTTTTATGTGCGCAACAGTGCGCTCGAATTCCGGAGAAGTCGTTTGGACCCTTCCGTCAACAATAGCAGTGATGTCCTCGAGATAAGCAGACAGCTGGGGATCTAGTAGATTCCAAAAGATCAGCACAGGACCGCGCAGCTCGACGTACCAGCGCGTCCACTTGCGCATGTTGTATAGCCTTCCATCGGCTGAACGATCATTCTTTTTCCCAAGAACGCCTCGAATGTAGAGCTTTTGTCTAAATGACTCGAAATATGAGGTTGTGGCAGCAACAGATGCCATGCCAACAGCAGCAGAAGACATTGGCAGTGATTATTTCGACAAGCTAGAAAGGAATAACCTTAACAATTAGAATACAGGATGCAAAAGTAATATAATATTAGTGGATAAGATAAGCGCGAAATATTAAATAGAATACAACTGGGAACTACAAGCAGGTGAAAAAGGGGGAAGAAAAGGAAAAGAAAGCCTTAGCAATCTTCTCCACGATTGTTTTGGGGGGGGGTTGGTAGGTATTTATAAATGGAACAGCACTTTGTCCCCTTTCCTGGAAAAAACTGCAAACAGAAACAATGGAATGAGGAAAAGGCAGGAGAAATGACTTTATGGAGTTGATTATAAGCAGAAAATGCTGTGCTTTAGCGCGGAAAATGTCATGTATAGCTTTCTGAAATGAGGAAAGAGGAGGGGTGGGAAGGATACTAAAGAAAATGAGGCTGAGTCCTGGAAAAGACATGCCTCGCAAAGAGGTTTAATAAAGAAAAATAACAGATATTTCGGGCACTAGTATTCAGTTGTGCAAAGAAATAAAGGCGCAAAGATGTAACAAAGGTCACTTCACTTGGTTTGCTGGATAGAATACGTATCAAAAAACCCCCCATTATATAGAAAGCCAAAACATTGGCAATGGTGGCAAGCAAAAACAGCAGCACAGATAAAATAAACATACATCTTCGGCATCCAACACGAAAAAAAGAGCGAAAAAAGCAAACAGATGGCTGAAAACAGGCTGCAAAGAAACAATACCAGAAAAACAATGGCCCAGCACCAGCATTGTGCATGTTTATCTGTAGAGTGGGTGCTGTCATAGCATGTTCCCCCATAGGCTTATACAAGATCCAGAGCCAGAGCCAGCAGCAGAAGCAGGCAGCGTTCTTTGTATGCAGTCAGTGTTTCTTGGCCGCAGAGAAGAAAAAGAGAGAATCTGCGGATCGGACAGTCTTGGGTGACGTACTTTGCTGCATACTGATGAGCCTTCTTTTGGCGGAGAAGGGGGGTTGGCTAGACCATGTGCACCTTTGCCAAAAGACCAGGAAGAGGTATGCTCTCTAGCAAGCCTGACATGCGGTGCTGTCTGCAGAATAGTAGTCCCAAGAATAATAACAACAACAACGATGATAACAGAGCACAACAAACGCAGAATAAAGGATGTTGAGGCTCCTCATCCGACGCAAGAAAAAGATGGGGGCGATCTTCATTTCCCTTTTAAATGTTGTCGCAACATCAACAGACCCAACTCGCTATCGAAACCCAATCTTCATTATTGCGCTTCTGTTTGGGCAATGTTTAGGGTCCAGTAAAGGAAAGACGTGGAGGGGAACGAGATTGGAGCCTAGACAGAGGAACCCAACAGCGGTCTGCCCTAAAACGGGTGTGTGCATATAGACGCTCGCAGTGCTGTGCTGGAAAGAGAATACACGGCACAGATGTAGCAATGTGCAGCAGTGACAACAAAGGAACAGAAACGCAATGCGCGCTGAGAGAAAAAAAGCGGCTGCAACCTTTTGTGTTTTTGTCGTGGGCATGTAGATATTAGCATAGCGGCTTTTGCCTTCTGTGCAGAAAGAACCAGAATGCCACTGCGGCTGTGGCATTGTTGCCTTTATCAAAGTACAAGGCCCAACACAGAACAGCAAAAAAAACAAATATAACCTCAACGGAATAGCAAGGATATGCTACGTACCGATAGTCTGGAATCTAGAATCTGGCCTTAGCAAGAAGCAATTGAGTATGCGGAGGGTGTTGAATTGCGTACAAGAAAACACAGAGCAGCAAGGTCGAAGGAGAGCGGCAGGAGGGGGTTTTCGCTCTTTGCGGTGCAGCGGAGCGCAATGTTCTGGTGAGGAGAAAGAACCGTCTATCCGGAAGACTTGCAAATGAAGCTGGTGAATGCGCAAATGAGCTATTAGAGACTAATGTATGAAAAAGAGATAAAAGGATAAAATATAGTGTTGAAATTAGCCAAGCATACAGACGGCCGTAGGAAGAAGAACAAGGAAAGAGAGAAGAGAAAAAAGTCCTTGTGTGGAATTTTTTTGCCTTTTGGCTATAAATAAAACAGCGATGGCCACAGCTGCACTTTGGCAGGGGAGGCACAGTCCGTTGGGACAGTTTGGCTGATGAAAGCTCAAAGACAGGCACAAGCTGGTGGGGGCAGTAAGCGACGGAAGTAGCAGAGCGTGTGCTTGACAACAACAAAGCAGGAAACCAAAACCCTTGGGCAAGTAGCAGGAGAAAGAAACTAAAATGTAGGTGGAGAACACAGAAGCAGAAAACAGAAAAAAAGAACCGAAAGGGCGTGAGCCGTGCCGCTCCGCCTCTTTTGGCTGCTTTTTGTTTGTTGTTTGTTATTTGTGCGGGGGGTGGATTCGGGGCAGGGGGCGCTTGCCTTTCTGTGCGCTTTGCTGCGATACAAACACAGCAAGACAAAGCAAAGCAAAGCAAAATAAAACAAAACAGGAGAAAACAAGAATAAAGGAATAAAACAGGATAGCTAGTATCTTGCTCGCGCACAGCCGTGAAATCAACGTGTCTGCGAAGGAGGCGCTGGGTCGTGCAGCAGGGTCGTTCTCTGTGCGTGTGCGTGTGCGCGTGCGTCTTGTTCTTGGAGCAGCGCGGCTCTCCGCTCTGCCGCCAGAATGTCGGGCTTCCATATCCGCTGGCAGCAGGTGGCGAAGCGCTTTGCATCCTTCAAAAGGCCCAGGATCCTTGCAGCCACATTCAGGGTAAGAACGAAACGAGAAGAGATGGCGCTGACAGACCACTCTCCCCAAAAGCACAAACACCAACCCGATATGGCCTGGCCAAGTGGGTCAATGGATAGGGGGGAGTACCCTTGCAAATCCGCCTTCTAGGTTGGAGCCGTTTGCTGGCTTTCTCGTACGCTTGTTCATGGACAGGAGCAAGTCATGAGAAAACGCTTTTGCTGAAATGTGAATGCAAAGAAGAAAGCCGCGAAACACCCAATGCAGATGTTGAATCCCTGGGAACGCCGTAAGGCCCTGCTTCGTGGCTCTTGAAACATTTTGGCACCCACGCTGTATTAAACAAACGCTTGATGGCTGTCTGGCTGCAGGAGCCATGCTTCCTCCGGCCCTTGCGCTGTGCAATTGTTGTCTGGATCCACAGACCCTTCTACCTAGCATTGCCTGTCAATACAATAGACCCAAGAACAGACGCGGCGGAGATTGCAAGGCAGATCCCGAGCGCAATATTAGTAGTGACACAAAGACTGGTCGTTTTGGACTACAATAAACATGCGATGCTTGCCCGCTTGCCTGCGCTTTCCATTTCCAGCAGATGCTTTGCCAGAAATGGAATCGAATGTATTGCAACAAACTTTTTTAGGCTAAATAAACGCTTTTAGTCTAATAATAGACTATCTCTTTATCTCATGCTCAAAACAGAAATACCTTCGCCTATCTTTCAAACCATTTTCTGCTTGTTTTTCTTCTTTTCCTTATCTGTCCAGCGACAAGCTCAACAGAAAACTGGATTTCTATTATTTGCATGCGTATCCGCAATACATCCATTGTTCGACATTTGGAGTACAGAGCCAGCCACTTGAGTAAGCCACAGTCATAATCAATACTTTTTAACACAAGTTCTGAGCTATATATTCCATTCTCCGCAACTTTTGCGGAAAGCGAAAACGTAAATTCTAGCTCGACATCCAGGTTCATTCCTTACTCAACGCAAAAATCCAACACCAAAAGAAGTATAATAACCACGCATACCACGGAAAGTTTGTTGCAGAATAAACATATGGCATTTGTGTCTGCTGGCTTTTAGATCCTCTCTAAATACTGGACGCATAACATATCAAACAACAGTACACTTAATCCTACCATACAGATAAGGCTTCAGCATTAAATTAGAGTTGTCGAGTCAATGGTAGGAATTCTCTTAATTATATAAAACCAGATAGATGTAAATTCAGTATGAAAAACATATTCTGTTGCTCAAAGTGCACTGTTATTTTATAAATGCAAAAGTGTTAACGAGGAGAACTATTAAAATTTGTCCTCTAGTCACATCGTAATTTAAGATTTTTAAAACCCTTTGTTGTACGCTTTCATAGATAAATAGACTATTATGCTTCTCAATATGTAGGCTTGTATCCAATGATAAAAGTTATTTGAATAGATACTTTTCACGGTTATCTATATATAACTGTTTATTAGCACCTTGGGCACAGAATATTACGCGATTTAATACACCCGGATTCCTTACCAACCAATTTATTACCGTCTTCACTGCAATATCGCTTGCATTGGACAAAGGAAATCCGTATATGCCTGTTGAAATGCAAGGGAAAGCAATACTGCGCACTCCTTTACTTTTGGCTACATCAAGAGATGCTTCGTATGCGCTGGCAAGTTTTACAGGGTCTTTATCTTGTGGGCCGACCGCGTGAATAATATATTTGACTGGTATATTAAATGCAGGTGTAGCTTTAGCCGCTCCTGTTTTGCACCCACCAAGCTTATTGCACGCTTCCTGTAGCTCTGGACCGGCTGCGTTGTGTATAGCGCCATCAACTCCTCCACCTCTTTTAAGCGGCTCGTTTGCAGCATTAACAATGGCACCTACTTTCATAATTGTTATGTCTTTATCGTACACACTAATACGGGTGGTTGTTCTTGATGGTCGATATTCTGAACCCCTATTGTGTGGCTCTCGTGCTCTATGTTGGTTACTTGTATTGGCTTTCTTCTGTGGGTTAGCTCTTTCGTCTTTAGCTGGGGGTTGCCTTTTCGTTAATTTCCGAGAGCTGGCATCTCGCTTGGACATAGTTAAACCCATTGCTTGAATAAACTGTTTTCTTGTTATTAGTATGAAAAAGGATAGCCTAGCTATAGGAAGAAATATATGGTATGAGTTTCTATATGAACCCTTGAAGATATTGAAAGACAAAAGGCTAATTAAATATACAGGCTGTTGGCAAGGAAGATGTATTCTAATAGAAGGGAGCTTCGCTGTTGCTGTCTGAAAGCAAAAAAAGTGAACGCGGGTGTGGAAAATTCTCCCAACCCATACACAAGGATTGAACCATTTAATTAATTAACAATTATATGTGCACAAAAAGTAAGAATAATTATTAACACGGATATTCAAACCGCAATTATTTTGCGATCATGTGGGGTGTTTGCTCAAGATGGTAGCCAATTCTTCAAAGGAAATTTTTGTATTTTGGGGGAATATTTTCACCTATTTACTCTGAAAATAACAGTCAACTGTCCGAATGTGTGGCCATTGTAACAATTAATTATTTTTATAATTCTTCACATTTCAGAAACTGGGGTTGAAGCAGGATTTCTATTTTCAAATAATAGATATCAGCCAGGTTAAACATGTTGGGCATAAAATATAAACATATACAACATTATTAAAGTAGAGATAGTGTGGTATAATATGAGATATATTGGTTAACTGGAAAATGACTAAAGGAAGCCAATCTGGATTCCACATCGGATCCTGGAGGGATGGGCTATATATATCCAACAACACCACGTTGATTTAATCCTATGATAGATAGGTACTTGCAATGTCTATAAGTTTTTTTTGCTTTGAGATTGAATTATTTTCTTCAAATTCTCCTCCTTTATAGGGTTTCTTGCAACATCATTGTCTTCGTTTGTACGATTAAATCCATAGACAGAATTTCCACAATTGAAATCAGTGTTGCGGGTAACAAGGTTTTTATTCTTTGCACCTGTGGTAGCAATGGCTAAGCCGGTCAAGAAAAGAATGATGCAGTATCTAGGCTTATCAAACTGCTCGACAGAAGCCCTGCGTCGTGTACACAAGATTCAGAAGCAATGACGACATTTCTAAAGATTAAATATATTAAAATATGTTACGCTTCAACTCTGGGAACATTGGGCATAATATAAAGTTTGTTGAGGCGCCTACCACCCTAGCAAAGAAACACAATTGTAAGCCTGGCTAGATTACTTTGTCAAGCCAGGACATTGAGGAGCCAAGAATAATTATTTACAATGCTGGCATTTAAGACATCAACCAGTAACTGGTGCTCCGTAATATCTTCCTACTGTTTTGAAGCATGTTAAAATGAGGAATTTCTCAACTAATCGCATGATTCCGGCACAGAAATCCCACATGTTCGATTTTGTAGTGATTGTGCATATGAGATTCGAAGACATCACTAGCCTATCAAAAACACAATATGTAGATTTTTCATTTATCATTTATGCTATCCTTCTTTTTTTACTTCTTTGTTGTATCGGGCAATATAATATACTTTCGTAATCAGCATTTAAAGGCACATGAAGCAAAGAGCAACAACGTCAAAGCGCAGCCATCTGGACACGCTGTTCTTAGCCTACTTTATCTCGCATATCCCAATAACGTTAACTGTAGATGTTCAACCGCTGCTTCCTACAGACATAATTCCACGCCAATTACTGGCGCTCAATGATCTGCTCACACGCCAGCTGCGTGATCCATTCATGGTTCTTGACAATAATGGCGACAAAAACGATGGTCTCGCATGGTTCCGCTCTCTACTGGTCTGCGAGCTTGTACTGCAGCTCCCGTTCTTCTTTTATGCTGTTTGGGCG
Source organism: Coemansia sp. RSA 1200 (assembly GCA_027578915.1). Taxonomy (NCBI): domain Eukaryota; kingdom Fungi; phylum Kickxellomycota; class Kickxellomycetes; order Kickxellales; family Kickxellaceae; genus Coemansia; species Coemansia sp. RSA 1200. The sequence goes on from JANBTT010000009.1 coordinate 56,918, forward strand.
CTGTGGGTCTCCAGTCCTCGCAGGCATCTTCCGCTGCTGGTCTATGGTGCACATGTAAGCACAACGATGGCGCCTATACTTGGCATGCTTTTCTTTGGAGACATCGACAGGTCATGCAGTGAGCGCATGCTACTTGCTGGTCTGTATCTTCCGTATCTTTTGATTCCCCTTGCGATGGCTTGTGTGTCCTATTTCAAGTGCACAAGTGCGATCTCTGCACCAACTACCAAGCCAAAGTCACAGTAGTCATTGCGCTGGCCATTGCAGCAGTTGAATGTTTCTCATTTTTTATTTTTTAACTACTATTCAAAATATGCTCAAGACAGATACCATAGCCCTCAGCTAGAGTAACTAGCGTGTCATCTGCTTATCCCGAGAACTCGACATACTGCTTGGACGGGATGAATGCCAGCCAGTCGGACGATGTCGTTGGAAGCAGCCCCATTATCGAAAGCCGATAGACGCCAAACAGAATACCAGCAATATTGATTGCAACAAAGACAGCCTTCTGCATCGTGAGATCGAGCTTTGAGCCACCGCTCTTTCCTGCGCGCTCTAGCGGCGCAAACGTCTGCTGTACACTGGCAATGGTTTTTGCAGGAGTCATCAGAATCATCCCCGTAATAAGAATACTAAAAATCGACACCCCTGTTCCCGACATCCACGCCATAAATGCTTGCATTGGAAGTGTCTTGCCAGGCGACATGGCAACCTCCCACGCCTTCTTTGCGCGCAACGCGAGATCGGCCTCGTCGTTCCTGCCCTGTGTGGTCGAGAGCGAGGCCACGTTTCCAGAGGCAATCGCAGCGTCAAAGCCATGGGGGTCCCGCACCGATTTGCTCTGCTTGCCCCTGCCCATTAAGGCTGTGAAATCAGCGTACGTTTTGCTTTCGTTTTTGTTCAGCGGCATCCTTCGGTTATTATTTATATTAAAGAAAGCAGAGTCGAGATTAAGTTGCACCAAAGGCAAATTGCAAGAACAAAGAATGAAATTATAAACTAATTATTAAACAAAAAGTGGAGAAAAGAAAGTGCAAAAAACGAATGGTTCAAAATACCACCCTAGAAATAACGGCACATGCAAATGATTTTTTGTCTCCCCTCTTTTCTCATAAATTCTCTTTTGCTTGACAAAAGGTGATATAGCATTTTCTCTTCATCTCTTTCTCTTCTTCAAAACCTAGAATTACTTGAGCTCCATAATACTGTCCATGAGCTCAAATACACGGAATACGGCAACACTGCGCTCGCAATCGGGATTCTGGAGACGCGCACCTGCATTCACACCGACAGAGGTCGACTTTGCGTTTAGTAGTGATATACTAGACACCTTTGACGAGCCAGCCACCCCACTACCGTTCAAGGACCAAACAAACCTAGATGTCTCAAACCCAGCAACAGAGCAACCGCAATCATTATCGCCGAACACACCGGACCACAAGGATCTTTCCACACAACCAGAACGCCGGGAAAGCGCTGGCCCCTGTGACAGCGCCGAGGTCAACAGCATCGGCAGCCCAGCCTCCTCTGGAAAAGACCCGCTGATGCAAAAGTACCAGACTGTGCTGTCGGCTGCAAATATCGACTTGGAGCAGCTCCAGAAGCTTAGCTGGAAGGGGATTCCGGCAGAATGCAGGGGCACGTCGTGGCGCCTACTCATGGGGTATTTGCCACTGAATGCGAGTCGCAGAGAGCTAACTGTTCAGCGCAAGCGCAAAGAGTACGATGACTGGGTTGGCCAGACGTTTTCCCGTGGCGAGGACTCACTGGATCGCACTCTGTGGCATCAGATACGCATCGACGTACCTCGAACCACGCCTGGGTCGCCCATTTTTCAAAGCCAAAGAATCCAGCGCAGTCTGGAGCGCGTTCTGTACTGCTGGGCTGCGAGACATCCAGCAAGCGGATATGTGCAGGGCATCAACGATCTACTGACGCCATTCTACTACGTCTTTATAGAACAGCACTTGCCGCAGATCAGCCAATACGCAAGAGCCGCCAACACTGATTCCAATGCAAGTGCGCTGGAGACACTGCTGGGTTCTCTTGACGACAAGACCGTAAGCGCAATTGAGGCAGACAGCTTCTGGTGCTTGACAAAGCTGCTGGATGGGATTCAGGACAACTATACTCATGCACAGCCGGGGATTCAGCGCCAAATCGTCAAGCTAAAGGAACTTGTTGCACGGATAGACGGGCCGCTAACAGCGCATTTAGACAGTGAGGGCGTCGAGTTTATTCAATTTGCTTTCCGCTGGTGCAACTGTCTTCTGATGCGAGAAATGAACCTCGCAAGCACCATCCGCATGTGGGACACGTATCTGGCCGAGCCCAATGGCTTTTCGGACTTTCATACATATGTTTGTGCTGCATTTTTACTCAAATGGTCCGCAGAGCTGCAAAAGCTGGATTTTCAAAAGATCATGATGTTCCTGCAGAGCCCGCCGACAGAGTCGTGGGGCAGCAAGGACGTTGAGCTTCTTCTCTCCGAAGCATACATGTACAAGTGTCTGTACCACAACTCGCCAAGCCACTACTCGACTGGAAACACTGGCGGAAGACGCTAGATATCGGATGTTAATGTTATTTCTGCAATTTATATATTTAATATATTAGGCATGGCCAACTAAAAATTAGAAATAGAAAGTACATATTCTCTGTTTTAAGTGCAAATGACACAACAAAAGCAGGATATAATGTATAAACATCATTTAGATACCTTCATTTAGTGTATAAACACGAGAAAAATTTTATATTCGTCAACTTGTCTCTTCTGTTGGTTATATTTCAAAAAAAACTTTTTATTATTCAACAGCCATTATGCAAATTTATAATTATTTCTAGATTCAATTTTAAACGTTTATTGCATCTACCTAAGCAGTGTCTATTGTTACGAACCATTGTCAGCGGACAGCATAGTTATTGTATTTTACACAATACTTGATGTTCAATTGTGATTTTTCTTCACTAACCAACCAACCAGCTGTAAACTGACCAAGCTAACACCTTTTATCTGGTACCATCTGGGTTTGCGACAAGCAGTGGTGATAATAGTATTACCTTTTATTTTATTCACGTATCTCATAACGCCTACGTAGTACTATGGATCCAAGCATATATTTAACCATCGGATTAATTTGATCTGATGAAAAGCCATCTTTAGTTAATTCTTTGGTCACAAATTTTTTCAAAAACCTTTTAGCCTTTTTCTCAGCTTCTGTAGACCCCTCATCAGTTATTATTTTGTATCTCTGGGGCTCAACTAAATTTCAAATATTGTAATTATATACGTAAACAGTTGGCATTTTCCATGGTGCTGATGGTAGTTGAGAATTGTTAATGTTAATGTAGAAAAAGTTGTTGGCCGGGATGTTCATCTAGATTTATATCTTTTTGAATGTCCATTTAATGATATGTTAATGTTTAACATATTACATGTTGCATTGTAAAAATTTTATTATAATAAAAAGTTGGGGTAGTATGGATTTTGGCTTTTAAGTTTTATTTGTTGTATATTTTTGGGCAAAAAGTAATAAAATCGTCATTTACGCGTAATTATTGTGTTGGATATAATGTATTTTTATGATGAAGTAATTATGACGAAATGCATTTGTAAATAGAAATTTTCATAAACTATAAAAAGCTAGTGACAAAAACAAAAGTATAGGCACACAAAATGGTTAAATACTTGCGTTTGTTGGAAGTTTTGCACTGGCCGAAATCAAAATTTCAAATTTAACATATTGCTCTGGTTGCTGAGATATTACGAAGTAATTGGTCAAAATACCAATAGCAATAGTATTTTTTTTACTCAGTAACATAAAGTTTGGGTAGAATTATTGTATTTCTTAAGTCTGCCAGGGCATCCAGAATCTTAGGCATCTTTAGACGTAAGATTTCAATTCGACTATTAATTTAATTTAATTTAAATAGCAGCTTTGCCTATTTATGGAGTGAGGCTGGAGAAGAAAAAGCCACTTTAAGAGATGTGTATAAAATTTTTCTTTGAAAATACTACTACACGTTTATAATAATAAAACAATGTGTGGAACTTCAAGGACTCAAACACTAATGGCTCGTTAGCTATCAGACTTAATGATTAAATTGATGCTGGCCAAATTTAATTTTATTTGATAGTGTTGAATGTGCAGATTGATGACTGTGTGTTAGATATATAATTTGCTAGCGTGACACACTGAATTGGGAACGGTCATGGGTAATTTCTGTTTTCATTGTAGAATAAAAATTTGAATTTTGCCTACTTTAAGGACACACACATACATGAACTTTATCATACATTTTAAATAGTTCTTGCTTTAATCATTGTATATAAGAGATGCTGCCTTCATCAGAAATTCTTTAAATGCAAAATCAAAATATTTAAACATTGGCTTTTTTTCTTTTAATTGAACAATATAGCATTACTTTGAAAATATTGACATCATATTATTAGCATTATGGTAGAAAAATCGAAGGTGCTGGGTTGTGGCAATAGATGCCCATGGTGTGGAGACGTTACTTCCAGAGAATGTGTACATGCAAAACGCGATGATTGCAAAATTGAAGATAATGAAGACAACACAGATTGCACATCTGATAAATGTCTTGGACATAAGGCAGGAATCAATAAATTGAAGCTTCAAGCTAATCAGGCAGGTTATGGAAGATAGTTATTTGCTGTGTATGGTCTGACAAAATAATTATTTTTTTGTAGACACTCTTTACTTTTTTCTTGGCCAGGATGTTATTTATTCACAATAAAATACTACACTAGCCATCAAAAGCAAGTCGATGCTATGTATAATGTGAACGCGTTTGCCTAGCTTAGCCATGCTGAAACCTCCTTTCAAAATAAATAAACCACTGATGGACAGTTATTTCGGTTGGTTTAATTGGTATAAAGTACGCGCTTTGGCGCCCAGAGACACCAAATTTACTTTACTATTGCGGCTACTTAAAACAAGCTTGAGTCATCCTTAATATAAATCCCCAATTAGTTACTAAACATTGAGGTTGTTATTAACGCTGTTCTCAGCAACATTTCTAGATTGTTAAACAAGCATCAACTGCTATTATCGCTACAGTAGGATGTTTTCAGTAAATCGGCCACCAATTGAACAGTGGATAATGGTTACCAGATACTTGTCCTTATACGCTAAAGCCAAATTTCCAAATATATTTGATAAACGGGTTTGTCGTGCCGTTTGTTTTCCAAAAAAAAACACACAAAAATCATATCCAACATAAACATGCTAATGCGCTTCCGTTTATGCTCTCTACTCACAACACACCAACCACGCAACCACCTTTCACACACTCTTTGTAAGGAAAAATAGAAAAAAAAATAAAGAGCTAGGTTATACACTTTTCCAGCCAAAAACAACGCACCAATGCCATATCAGCCAAATATGCTTCCGACTATCCAAGCAGCGCATGCACACAGCGTCCCGAGTCCGCACATTGACGTTCTGGCAAACGGCAGACTGACAAGCAAACCCACCGGAGCCACCAGTGCACCAACCGTTCTAACCAGCGAGGGCTTCCAGCCGTTGACAAGATCCCGAACACTATTCTCCAGTTCCTCAATGCTCCCGTTGTTGTCAAGAACCATGGTTGCCCGCTTCTCCTTTTCATTCATTGGCATCTGCGACTTTATACGTGCCTCCGCCTCCTCTAGCGAGAATCCATTCCGACTAATTAGACGCACCATCTGCTGCTCTGGGCTACACGAAACCACCGCGACTTTACCACACAGTCTGTCCAGCCCAGACTCAAACAGCAGCGGAATGTCCAGCACGCACATTGCGTATCCTTGGATGTAGTACTTGAACACCGCGTACGCAATGCGGCGCCGGACATACGGGTGCGTGCATTTATTGAGCAGCTGCCGTTTGTCTGGGTCGTTAAAAATGATGCCGCCAAGCTTTGCCCTGTCAATTGCCTGCGACCCCTCTTGCAGGACACCGGCCCCAAAGTGTTTCATCACCAGCTTGTAAGACACCTCGCCTGGCTCCATTATCTGGTGCGCTATGATGTCTGCGTCCACCACAGGCACACCTTGCGCCTTGAGCGCCCGGCTGGTTGTGCTTTTGCCAGTTGCTATCCCGCCTGTCAATCCAACAATGAGCATGTGTCTGTGCGTATTACGACAGGTAACAAGACGCCGTTACCTAATCTTTTCCGATTATAAAAACTAATTAAACAAAAGATAATATAAAGGCCTTGAATTCCAGAAATGCAGCAACACAAATGACCAGAAAGAAGCAATGCAAATAAAAAATAATGATAATAGAATAAGAAATAAAAATACGCTTTTGGAAATAAAAATGATGAAAAGCGAAAAAGCGGTACATTGTGGTCTTATCCTTTTTTTGCGAGAAAACTAACCGCACTTTTTTTCGTGGAATTTCATCATCGGGTTTTAGTAGTCACTTGGTCTATGTTTTTTATCTGCTTAAGCAAGAAGCATTCAGCCAAAACGTGTTATCATGATAACGCGATCTGATATTAACCAGAAAGAAATTGTTGACTTTTACGCCCTGGTCAATCAACAACAACAAAAAAAACTAACAGAATTTCAAAACTAAGAACCGGTCTTTGCTCCAGCAGATGTCTTTTTGGCTTTCTTGCGCTTATTTGCGGCACGTCGACGATTGCGTGCGCTTTTGGTGGTATTCGTTGCATCGCCAGCCACACCGCTGTTGTTCCATGCTGAGGCAGACGCACAGAATTCGGCAAGATCCACCGGAGCATATGTATAAGGGATCTGGCATGATAGTCCGCGCCAGGCAGCAGGCACGTAGTCGCCCTCAATGTCCAGCTGCGTCAGATTAGCCATAGACGAGGTTTCCAGCTCCTCCTCCAAGCTCATTATAGCCGAAGTGGCCCTCTGAGCCACTGCTGGGGACACGCCTTCAGACTGCTGCTGTTGCTGCTGTTGCTGCTGCTGCTGTTGCTGTGGCTGTTCCAACGCTTTGTATATTGTGGCATCCCACGTACGACGCTTGTGGACCAACATATAGTCGCCATCTGCTTGTTGGCGCAGATCCTGCAGCAAGGCCAGCAATCCACGAGTCGATGGCTGAGGTCCGCCAGCACTGGGTCTGCTAGGTCCTGGCTCGACATGCGCTGTTCCCGGATATAACTCCGCGCAGGTGTGCTTGGAGATGCGTGAAATCAACGACCTTTGCACGTTAACATGCGACACCCACACCTCTGACGGGCTGCCACGCAAATAGCTAGACATCCACCACGACAAGCGCTCGCTCTCGGTAATATCCTCATACGCTCCGTTGAACCGTCCGGCGCTGCCACAAGAAGCAACGGCTGTTTCCGCAGTGTTGCTCTCCAGATGGTACTCTAGCTTTGTCTTGAGTGTCACAGTTGTTGTTGTTGTTGTTGTTGTTGTTGTTGTTGTTGTTGTTGCTGGTGGCGGTTGCTGTTGTGGCCAGGCTCCCTCAGTGACATCGCTTGTCTTGTCTTTGGCATTGTCGGGCGCAGAGAACCCGTGGACGCCGTATCTGACTACTACGCGCAGTCCGCCAAACTCCCACAACGTATAGTTTGCGTTGTCTGAGGATGTCTGGTCTGTACTGTCTGCATTCTCGGTGGTTGTTGCGCCGGCTGCTATGGCCATTGTTCCGCCACCTAGCTCCAGCTGCTGGCTCTTGTCTGTAAGTTTGTTATCTGCGCACGCACCATAAAACATTTGATTCAGCTTGCGCGGTGTTGACGCATGTGCGGACATCAAGGGCTTGTCCACCAGCAAAATGGTGCGCGAGGTGGTGCTGTCGGCACTGTCGGCTACTGTCCTGCCAGCAGCGTCTGTTTGTGAATCGACTACCTTGAACGGAATAACTACATCGCGCATGTACGACTGTGGCAAGGTAAGAAGGGCAATGAGCGAGCTTGCAGAAACAACAACGTCTGCATTCGCCAGCTGTGCCAGCTTCAGCGCCATCGGATCTCTGGTGACCGGAATAGCCATCTTCCGCAATAACATTCCATTGGTCTGCACGCAATCCCATGGATCGGCTGCTGTAGACATAATCCCCTCCACCGCGGCACTTCCCATGCTTGACATTTGAACACGATAGCACTTTCCACGCTGCAGCAGCGTTTCTTTGTACATGAGCGGCACATATCCAGAGGCGCTTGACCTAATTGCTGCCACCCGCACAGGCATATAGCGGTGCGCATAATGCGCAAGAGCCATGCTGCTAATCTCAGCAAGCCGTTTGTGTGCGGTTTGGCTGACTGGCTCTGGAATATACTTGAGCAGAGGAAGGGACTTTTCGCGAGCCTGGGTACGAAACCGCTGCTGCTCAGCATCGATCTTTGCTTTAAAGCGCTGATACTCTGCGCTGTCCTTGGTGTTCAATTGGCCTGCTCGTACTTTCTGCACAAGTCCAAGAAAGTGCGCATGCTCAGCAATCGACAGCTGCGAGAAAGGTCCTTTGTATCCAGCTGGGAGTTTTGCGGCATACTCCTTTGCCGATATCTGCTGATTCGGCAGTCTAGCAGCAGCTGGTTTTGGTGACTCCAGCGGGCTTGAGCCTTCCATTGCCATCATTGCTGCGAGCATATCATCAGGTATTCCTTGCTGCGAAAGTGCAGAGTTTTGTTTTTGGTGCGGTTGGCTCTGCGGATGTAACTGTGTCTGCGATTGAGTTTGGGTTTGAGGTTGTTGCTGTTGCTGGTTTGCCGAATTACCTCCAATCTTTGGCGACTTCATAACACCAAGTAATGTTCCCACAACATCGTCGTCGGCATCTACATGTAATCTCTTTGGTCTTGCGCTGATCGCCAACGGCGAGAGTGGTTTTGGAATGGGCTGCTTATCCAACGGGCTCGTTGATGAGAGCACTGGGTCTACAGTGGTACTATCCATGGTCTCTGCGCTGCCATCATGGCCATGGGTCTTTGATTCATGCTTTTTCGAGTCTGGAATGTTGTTACCATTTGCCATGTCATCTTGTTTTTCAACTGGTTTCTGTGCTGCTTCTGCTTCTGCTTCTGCTGCTGTTGCTGTTGCTGTTGCTGTTGCTGTTGCTGTTGCTGTTGTTGTTGTTGTTGTTGCTGCTGCTGCTGCTGCCTCGGTGCTAGCAACATTGTTTCTCCTCAAAGACGACGGCTTCTGTACAGGCGGAACAGTCCTGCTTATAGTCTCAGCGGGTTTCAATGCACCTTTTATGTTGCTTGTCAGTGTTTTATCGGATGTACCAACAACGGTGTACTTTTTGTACACATCCAGGTTGAAAAAGACACCATCCACAAGCTTGGGAATAAACCTCTCTCTAAATTCATCCTGAAGTTCCTTTAACCGCTCAACGCTGGTGTAGCGCGAGGGCTTGGAGGAGTTTGCTGTAACATCAGAACTACTGTCGTTCTCTGTTGGCGCAAGTGCTTGGGTACTTGACTCGCCATCTTTTATTATATCCGCCTCTGCGTCTGTTTCCACAGAAGGTAACTCTGCCGTCTCCACAGCATCCGAAATATCCACAGCATCGAGTGCAGCAGCGGCATCTGCGGATATTCCAGGAATAGACTCAAAGCTTGCATCGCTCTCATCGCCGCTCTCGTTTTCCTCCACGTCCATAGGTTCGTCTGCCAGCTGAGATATGCTTGGACCTATTTTTGGTGGCAGAGACAATGGTGCTGGAGATTGTCTAGCAGAAGGCAGAGGTGTGTGGTTGAGGGAAATAAACCGCTCAACGTCCTCGTCCTCCTCGATCTCTTCAAAGTCGCCCAGAAACCCACCAGACACGCTCCCAAGATCCTCATTATCCATGTGTTCGTCGTCATCGTCGTCATTTTCACAATGGCTGTTCTTATCCGAGCTGTCTTTGTCGAGTAATGGTTCAGCTACGGATTTACTTTCTCGCCCTACCACCACAACCACTGGGTCTTCCTCTGTTTTAGAAGACAGCTTGGGTAAAATAGCCTCTGGAATGTACTGCTCTGTTTCATTCGTCTGTTCATTGTCTTGGCTTGGCTCGCCTGCCTCCCTCATTTCTTCCTCAGACAGCTTGCGGTTACGTAGCTCCATGCGAGTTAAACCAAATAAAAACTATTCAAATTGACCTTTATACAAAAACAAGTGCATGCATGATAACTAGAGCTATTATTTAGTACGAATTTGCAGTGAAAGGGAAGAAAAAGAATAGAATGAAGAGGTGGGTTGCAGAAAGAAGAAAAAAATTATGTGTTGAGCAAACAAATCGCGATCGATCAAGCACAAGAATTGCAGTGGCAAGAGTCAGCGCAACGCATTTACTGCTTTTTTCTCTAGTTCTAGTTTGTCGGCAGCAGGTTCTGGGCAGTTTATTCCAAACACGAACCAGAATGCGAACGCGCCCCGAAATGTAAAGATACTCTTAGCCGAGGGGTTGTTTTCATCGGCCCGGGAGTTCCAGAGGCGGATGGAGCTCAACGCTGAGCTCATGGCAGCAGAGTTCGAGTCGCCATCGTTCTAGCTTGGACACAGCATGGATTACCTCGCGCGTCGTATCTGCAGGTGGTTCGGCCCGCGGCTGGCGGCGCTCCTGAAGCCCACTCCGGGAGTGGTTTCGGTTGAGCTTGAGATGGGCTCGCTGCGGGATGGGGCAGATCTCTTTCTGTCCATCCACGACCGAGACGTACTGGGCCCGGCGCTGCGGATGCCGGTTGGAGTTAAAACCGCATTCGGTTAGCGCCAGCGGCTGACGAGTGGGTTATTGGAGGCAGGCGTGGAGGTTCAAATTCTTCATGTCATAGCTGAAGCTTCAGACTGAGCTTTTTCGCCGCGATACGTGCTTAACGGGGGTATTGCAGACATCCATGTATGCGGCTGCGCACAGCTGCTTCGGGAATCACGGGGTGCTCATTTCGAGCGAATACTTTTTTCTCATAAGGAACACTACCCCAATCTCGATCGATGTATCGGAGACGATTCCAGGACTGATTCCGACTCTGCTGTTGTCAAAATCCCTTCTGGCCAAGAAACTGCAAGATCTCCTTACAAGGGGTTTACTCCCTGCTCATCTTCTCGACCGAGCACTCCGTCATTAGAGGTGAAGTCATTGAGAAGGACCATACGAATGCCCTAGTAACAGATTTTTTGGAAGTCGCAAACCTACAAGAGACGCTTGAAACAACTGAACAGATTGATCATTTCAAATGCCATTAACCAAGGAACATACACATTATTCTCTCTTACCTACTGATAAATAATAATATAGATACTCTCAATCCAAGGGATCCTGACTTTCTTTTATACCATTCAGCATTCCATATATTGAGTAGCAATACATCTAATCCTACATTGTTTTTATGATACTTTTCAATAGGCATCAAATGTTAGAAGTTTTTATCAGTTGATATAAATCACTCCTCTTTCTTTCCTGCCACATGCATCAAAGATAACTTGATCTCTCTCCATCCATCCATTACAAAGCATGGCGCCTATCTTTCATCTTTTATTATTATAACCTCACAGTTCTGGGTGTTTATCTACAGAACAAACGCTGGCCTTTTCAATATCACGCACAAGCTCCTCGCTACCGTCCTCCTTGTCAAATACCGGATCCTTGTGCATGTCGGGATTATCCAGCAGTTGGTCCACCTCTTCAGCCTCGTCCTCCGAGTCCTTACTAACACCTGTGCCATCATCACCATCATCGGCGTCGCTGCTGCTATCTTCGCTTCTATCCCCGTCATCGGAATCAAAGTCACCATCCTCCTCATCGCTCGAAGAAACAGCCAAACGGACCTTGGAATCGCCATTAGCCACAAACAGATCCTTCCCGGTGATCACGGCACTGGGAAACGGGTGCCAATGCAGCGGCACCGAATACGTTTTCTCAACAACCTTCATGCATGGACCAACAGCAGCGGGTGCCATGGTGTCACCGGGCGCATTGTCGTCAGGCTTGTCGACTGGCACGCGGATCGGGAACGTAATGGATGGCGGGGAATCAATAGGCCCAAGTCCTGCCGTAGTGTGCGCAAACTCCTCGCTGGATGTGCAGCCGCCAGGAATGCGCTGGTGGTATAATTCCCATCCGCACCGTTTGGCCAGATACGCCACAATATCGTCTGCGTTTCCCAGCAACTGCACGTCAAAGTTAAAGTGCAGGATCGGTGTCTTGTTGATGACGATCTGGGGCACCGTGTGAGGAAGATTGCTCATGATATCGGAGACCGGTGCCACCTTGAGACTGCTGCCCATCACCAGTAGCAGATCAACCTTTTCGCGATCCGCGGTCAGCGCTTCGTCAAACTGGTCTGGGAGCTTCTCGCCAAAGAACGTTATGTCTGGCTTCATTATCCCGCGGATCGCACCGTAGTCGTCGTCGGCTTCGTCGTCATCGTTGTCGCTGCTTCCATTATACGCGTAAACATCCTTGCCGCCCTTTGAACCAAACGGACCACCAAGCAGTGCCGCGGTGCCGGTATCCGATGATGCTGCGGCACCAGACACGATGCCAGTCTTTTTTGTCTGAGCGGCTGCGCATTCGGGACAATACGCAATCTGGCCAGCCATCACGTCCTTCTCCAACTCCTTGCCATTACACTTGTATCCGCACTTGATGCACGTCGCAGTCGCAAAAGAGCCATGGCAGTTGAGCACGTTCTTGATCCCCTGCACATGCTCCAGCGTATCGATGTTCTGCGTGTAGTTTCTCAGCAACTGGCCGTTGTCTTCGAGAAGCTTGACAAACGCGTGGGTTGGAGCTGGCTGGAAGTTCCCGGGATACAGGTCCTTTGCAAACGAGTAGAACAGCTCGGGCATTTCACGGAAATACTCAATATCGAACATCTGCTGCGGATCATCGAGCCCAAACTCCTCGTTCAGGCGCGTGTAGATTCCTGTCGGCGAGCGAAAGTCCGGAATCCCGCAGGACACGCTCACGCCAGCGCCGGTGAGAACCATTATGCGCTTAGACTTCATAAGCAATCCAACCACATCGTCAACCGTGTTCACGTACGGCAGCTTTGGTCTGTTGCGGAAGAACCGGACCAGCTGGTGCCTCAGGAGCGGGAGAAGCTGGATATCGGGGATCGGGAGCTCCAGAACCGGCGCGTCTACAAAAACCTCTAGTAACGCCCGAACAGATATCTGCCGATCCACTATGTAGTGCTCTATGAATGCGCAGAGCCCCAGCGTGTGTGCCTCGTTGCGGATCACCTCTTTTTCTTCCGGCGTAAAGCGAGTATACGGCGGAGCCTGCATGTCTATCTCTGTTGTGTTGAGCGGTGACGGCGCATAGCTCCCATCCACATTTAGATCCTCGTCCTCGCTGTCGCTCCCATTGTCCCTGACGGCGTCCGTACCACGCACACCATCCGCACTATCCAACACACGCTCCTCAATGACTCTTTCTTCAACAACGGTCATCCTACGCGTCGCCTCATCAACAGCACTGACTTGCACAGCCTCCTCGTCATAGTCGATTTCAACCCGATGCCGCTTCAGATTATTGCCTCCCTCGCCCGTACTAATAGCATTGGGCTCGCCATGGAAGATTATCGACTCCTTTCTGCGCTTGCTCAGGCTGGTGGCGCTGTCACTGTTTTTGCTTCCGTCAGCAACACTGGGCATTGTATTCAGTTCAGCGGTACCCCTGTGTCCTATGCCTGCCCATCCGTCGTTCTCAGAGGCTATTATCTCAGCAATACGGACGCCATTATCGCTTTGTTTGGTGAATTCCTTCTCATCAGCCATTGCTCCAAATTTTATTTGCTAATTGTTTCGTCTTGTGTCGCTATTGGTAAGAAAAGTAAAAATGCGTGTGTGTTTGGTTGATTGCAATGTACAGAAAAATGACCTTTCCGCTTTCTGGGCTTCAAATGAAATTAGAAAATAATTAGTTCGGTTATATAAATAGAAAAATAAGGAAAACCCACACCCCCTGAAAATAATAGTATTGATCTTTGTGCAAGAAAGTAAAACAAAAGAATAAGTAAAAAATTATCGAAAAAGAAAGTCAGGAGAAAAAAAGGAAACCAAAACACCGGTCATCAAAAGAAGAAAGGAAAAAAAGGGGGAGGGAAGAAACGAATCAGGATCTTTTCGGTTCAGTTACACTCATGATGATCATTGTTCGGTCAAGGTTAGTGGTTCGGTTTCCGTGCTGTAGTTTATCTTGTTGACCAGTTGGTCTTCTGGTAAATTAAATAATTAAAAAACATCAACCAGAACCTGTTCAATTGAAGACGGTCTCCATGAGGAAGCGAAACATGTAGTCGTCAACATGACCAATCCCGCCGTCATCGTCGTCACCCATATCGCCATCGCCATCGCCGTCGTCGGCGGTAGCTGCTACGTCTGGATCATGACCATGCAACCCGGAAGTGGATACGGCTTCCAACGATGATTCACGACGACCAGATGTTGGCACACTGCTGCTTTCCTCGTTGCCAAGATCAAGTGCATCGGCTTGAGCAACCTCAGAAATAGCCACCCTCAGTGCTGCCGCATCCACCGCATCCTCCGTCGTGCTGAGCATCTGCTTTGCCTCTCGCTCCGATACTTGGCGACGGTCGCGCAGTCTATTGTCGTCGCTCGCTAAAATACCGCTGCTACCGCCGCCACTGGCCTGCGCAAGAACCGACGACGCCAGGTCATACCAGTCGCCAACGTTGAGGCCGGGACCGCCACCATCCTGCGGCTGCGGCTGCGGCTTCAACGCCTTGTTCGCAGCGTGTTTTGATGCCGCGGTCGTATCTGCGTTCGGGTCAAACCGTCCCTCCTGGATAACCACCTGGTTCAGCCATCTCTTTTCGCACTGCTTGCGCCAAATGGCCTCCTCAATCGTGCTCTCGCTTATCAGACGATATATGTGAACCTCGCGCTGCTGGCCAATGCGGTGGCACCGGTCCTGGCACTGCGCATCCATCGCATGGTTCCAATCGCTGTCGTAGAAAATAACAGTATCGGCACCCGTGAGATTGATACCTAGCCCGCCAGCCCTGGTGGACGAGATAAACACCTTCCATTTGGAGTCGTGATTGAATCGCTCAGTCAACCGCCACCGCTGCTCAACCTTTGTAGCTCCATCCAGTCGCAGGTACCGGTATCCGTGAAGACTGAGCCATTTTTCCAAAATATCAAGCACCTTGGTCATCTGTGTGAAAATCAGCGCCCTGTGGCCCTCGCGCACAAGCCGTCCAAGCAGCCGTCCAAGCGCCTGCAGTTTGCCGCAATCATATTGCAGTAAAAATGGTTCGGGAAACGCAATCTGCTGCCGCACTTCGATCGGCCGAATCGGTCCTGTGTGGCGAGCCACACGTCGATGCATGTGCAGAATAGTTGGCCGTTGCTCTTTGCTCATCCACGAGTGAATCGAATCGCCAGGAGAAGATGAGGGGCGCAGATGCGGCCACACCGCTTCAAGGTCTGACCCCTCGTTTGACACAACCACGGGCGGCGTAATACATACAAAGTTGGCAATCGTGTCTCCATACAGCTCAAGTCGCCGCTTCCCTGTTAGCACCAGATTGTCGGACACGATGCCATCATGCAATACCGACGCAACCCGGCACGCCTGCAGAATGCTGGCACCATAGATCGGACAGAACGCCAGTCCGCCGATGCGTTCCTGGTTATTTCTGGCAAGACGCATCCACGCGTCCTGGCTTCTGGCTGCGCCAAGCCATTTCTGGTGCCGCACATTGTCTTCCACTCGCGTGTAATGCGAAACCACCGGCCGCATCTGAAGGTCCTCCCAGCTCTGCTCCCTGGTGGCAACAACCTCAAGCCCCTTGTTGGCCTGCAACAGTCCAAGCCGTAATAGCTCGGGTGTCGCATCAAGTTTCCTCGCCCTGCACCACGCCATATTGTCGTGGCATTGCTCGTTTCCGGTACGCACAAGCCCACGAAGCCCCCAGGACGACATGCATTCGCGGCTGTCTTCCTGCCAAGGCTTGCTAGCAGTGTAACCAAACCGGTCCTGATATCCAGTGCTGCTCTGAAGCAGCATCCTGCGAATAAGGGTCTCGGTTCTTCCATAGGAAGCTATGTGGAACCCCGGCATGACCCAGCTTGTGACAATAGGCCGTGTTTCAAACAGATCGGGGTGGTTGCACACCTTACGCAGCTGCATCAAACAGCTCATTACATTCAGGTATGTTCCCGAGTGCAGCGTCTCTCGGGTTTGCGACCGGGACATGAAATCGTCGTACAAAAAGCGTTGTCGCTTTGACAGATGGCAGTAAATGACATGCTCGACCTTGTTGGGCAGCTGTGTTTCAACGTCCTGTTTGAGTCGGCGCAGGATATGCGGCCGTAGCACAGTATGAAGCTTCTGAACTGCCTGCTGGGCCTCCGTCTGCGTAGTACACAGCGAAGATGAGGGTGTCGACAATGGTAGTGATTGTCCTTCGCTCGTGGCCACTCCAGATCCTTGCAAAAATAGCGACGTATTGAACTCGACGTTGCCTGTACCACCTGATCCAACAGGTGCCGCAATATCCGGCTGTGCAGCTAAGAGCTTTTCTAGCGGCTGCGAGAACCACTCGCGAAAATGGTCCAACTCGGCAAACCCAGTCATATCGCCATCGCCGCCGCCGTCCTGGCCGAGTTTCTCGGGCATGAGAAAGTACATGAGCGACCAGAGCTCTATCAGGCTGTTTTGCAGCGGCGTGCCTGTAAGCAGCAACCGAGACGCGGATTTGAAGCCAAGCAATGTTTGCCATCTCTGGCTGCGAAAATTCTTAATGGCCTGCGCCTCGTCAAGTATCATATAGTACCAGGGTTTGCGCTTGAATATCGATGCGTCTTGGATGGCAAGCTGGTACGAGGTAATGCAAACATGGAACGCATTCCGTTTGCTCCATCCCTTTCTTTTGAGTTTCCGCTCAGCACGGCCGCCGTAGTAGCTCAGAACCTTGAAGCCAGGCAACCAGCGATGGAACTCTTGCTCCCAGTTGAGCAAAACAGACGTAGGAACAATTACCAGATGAGGCCCCCAAATGCCCTTATCGCACGCAAGATGCGCCAATAGCGCAATGGTCTGTATGGTCTTGCCAAGCCCCATCTCGTCAGCTAGAATACCGTTGATGTTGTGCTGGTGCAAGGATGCCAACCAGTCCAATCCCTGTCGCTGGTACTCACGCAGATTTCCACGCAAAAGAAACGGCTGTGCAATGGCGTGCTCTGGTTTTCTGGGGCCCGCTAAGTGTTCAATCCCAATGGTATCTTGCTCGCTTTCTGGCTCATCCATGCTGGGCTCGGGCTCCATTATCATCTCTTCTTGTTCCCTCTTGTAATACTGGTCGAGTAGAGAAT
This sequence comes from Coemansia sp. RSA 1200, assembly GCA_027578915.1. NCBI lineage: Eukaryota > Fungi > Kickxellomycota > Kickxellomycetes > Kickxellales > Kickxellaceae > Coemansia > Coemansia sp. RSA 1200. The sequence goes on from JANBTT010000009.1 coordinate 74,187, forward strand.
CCATAGGAACGTTCTGGTCGCGTTGCAGCTCAAGCATCTCGTGATCACTGTCTGCGTCTTCGGATGACTCGCTAGAAAACTCTGTATCGCTTTGCTCCGACGAGATGACAGCGTCGCCATCGTCGTCGTCGTCGTCTTCGTCACTCGTAGCACCCTGTCTCTCTGTGGTTGTGTCCTCAGCTAAGGCGCTTGTGTCTAGCTTTCTAACCCTTTTAGTAGCCTTCTCCGCAACCGTGTTCCCAAAGTGTCTGCGTTGTAGCTTTTCAACCTCTGCAGATTGGCCGGCAAACAGATCGCGTAGTCCCAGGGACTTCCGCCCAGTGCCTCCGTCCAAGTTGCTGCCATTACCTTCAGAGTCGCTTGATTCTAGATATCCAAGAGCCATAGCTGAGGAAGCAATTTCATGATCGGAAGGAACGTCAGATCCAGCTTCTGACGAGTCATCAGCAGAGTCAGACGACGATGACGATGCAGATAGATCATTAGCAGCGCGCTGATCCTCAAGAAGACGAGTGGACCGATGGAGCATGTCAAACAACAACCGTTTGTCATGCTCTGCCTTTTCCTCCTCCTTCTCCACCTGTCGCTGCTCGTCAATAATAGACTTCATATACGACCATTTTCTCATAACCTGCTGCACTGTCCACTTGGCCAACCGCTTATGCAACTCTCTCAAGGCACGGTCCGCCTGTTCGGGACTTTTGAAAATACCCAGCTTTGCCTTGCGCTCGTCGTCCTCCCGCTCGATCTGCTTGCTACGTTTGCGCAACACGGCTTTCCGACGTCTGCTCAGCATGGTTAGTTCCTTGTGTCGGTCAATGGCGTCGACTATTAGTTGGTCCCACCACGTTTTCGCTCTTTGCGGTTCTTTTATACGCGGCGCGGGTTCGGGCAATGGTGGAGGCAAAACAGGTATTATAAGATCAAGCGCGCCTTTGGCTGAATGGTCGGATCGATGTGGTTCGACAAACTTTGACTGGGTTTGAGTCGTCTGTTCGGTTGGCTCGTCAGTGGCCTGAATTCCAACCGACATCGAGTCACGAAGCATGCCGCTCCGACGAAGAACAGAGATCCGGTTCATGGTCTCCGCCATAGACTGTACCCAATCATCAAGATCTGTTTTCATTTTCTTCTCCAGCTCGCTCCTGGAAATCATGCCATCAATATCACCTTCTTTACTCGTGCCCTGATTCTTCTTCACAATACTCGGCAGTGGTTCGGGAACAGTCATTGCATTGCGGTCGCGCTTTACAGCAGCAGAGGACAATGACTGCTTGTGCTTTGGAGGAAGTGCAGTAAGCACAGTGTCGTCGGGAAGCGTTATTGACGAGCATAGATAGTCGGACAACTTTTTGGTATCAAGGAGATTCGGAGTGTGTCCTTGAGAAATAGCGTTCTGCACAAAAACCATCGGATCCACCAGCAACGACGCTGGAGCGCCAATCTGTGAGCCGCCACCACTAATACTACCGGGCGCTGGAGACGCTGCACTACAAGGAGGGTATGTGTTGTTGTTTTTGTTTTTGCTATTGCTGGTATGCAAAGAAGACGGCACGTTCTCCTGGCCACCAGCCACAGAGCTAGTAGTTTTTGCCAACCGTGGCGGACGACCACGTTTCCTGCCGCCGGTTCCCGAGATCGAAGCAACAGCGGCACCCGAGGGGCGTCTGGTACCGCCGGATCCGTTGAATTCCTCAGCAGAACCCAAATCAGAGTGCGCGTTTTCGTCAGCAACGTCCACGGATCCAGCAATCCTGGCAGACTTTGATGGTGGTGGTGGTGGCGATTCAGAAGGCTGTGGCGGCATGGTTCGCTTAAGCGAGGCGTGCGTGGACTTTGCGGCAGATCGGCCTGCCCGAACGCCAGGCGGACGCCCACGCCGCCTGCCGCGCCCATTGTGGCCGGCGGTGCTCATCATCCTTGGATATCTGTGTGTATGCTAGACCCGTCTCTTGCCATGAACGAATGCTCGTTAGTGTGTGGTAGGCAAGAAGAGATGGGCGTATGTGTTGCTGCACTCTTCCAAAAACTAACAGACAGAAGCGGCAAAGAAACAAGGGGAGGCACACAAGATGCACAATGTAGAACAAGCTGAATACAGTACTGAAAAACAAAATAAATAGTTGAAAATAGAATGAAAAATGAAAAAAGCTGGAGAGAAAAAGGGCATGTCAATGTTGAAGAAAAACACACATAAACACAGAATCGGCCACAAAAAAATCGGCAGACCAAAATCAAGGGCGCTTGCCAAATTAAGCAAAGATGAGAGCAGGCTCTTATGCGCTCAGAACCTCGAAAGGTCCCTGCCAAAGAGGAGCTCCTTCGTCCAGTCCATTATCAGCAGGATGCGGGTGCGCAAGGACACCTGCTGGCTCCAGTAGACGCTGCGCCAGAGATACTTTGCAACAAGATTGCTGCCCTTGTACGCCTTGCCCTCGCCAAAGTCGGCGGCGGCGGCGCGGCCCAGATAGGCAAGCGTGCCGCGGTGGTGGTAGGTGAAGGGCACAACGGCATTGCCCTCCATCTGGGCAATCTCCTGGGGCGCAGCGTTGAGCAGCTCAGACGAGACCATGGCAGGCAGCTCGTTGTTTGCGTACATGGCAGCCAGCTTGTTCAGCGAGCGGCCCAGATACACGCCCTCCTGGTTGGCAACCTGCGCCAACGCCGGCAGCGCAGTCACCTTGTTGTCGACAAACTCTAGCATGCGGGTAAACTCGTCCATGCAGATGGTGTTGCTGTTGTCGGTGTCGAACTGGTCAAAGTGGTCGACCAGCGACTGGAGATGCGTGGCGGCAATCGGGTACTGGGCGGCTACTTTGCGCACAAAGGCGCTGAACTCGGCGCGCGGGATCTCGTTGTTCTTGGAGCGCGGAGCCGAGTCAAACAGCTCGCTGATGTGCTTCAGCAGATGCGGATGCTCGATGCTTGCGCAGTCGCCCAGCGCATAGACGGAGCCGTCAGGAATGCCCTTTACGCGCAAGTGCGAGTCGACGGTGATGGCGTGTCTGTTCTTCTGCGCATCAGGCAGCTTCTGGCAGATCAGACTTGTGAAGGGCGTCAGACTGATGCCGGTGGACCACAGCACAAAGCCCTGCGGCATCGAGTGCTCGGTCACTGAGCCGTCGGGATTCACAGTGCTGAAGACAATGGAATCGGGCGTGACCTGCTGCACGCGCGAGTTGGTGACGACCTTGATGTTGCGGCGGTCAAACTCGGCCTCGGCAAACTCGCTTATCACCGAGTCCATCATATTGAGGATGTGGTCGCGCGACTGGACTATCACCACGCTGACCATATGCTGGATGCTGCGCGGGAAGTAGTGCTTCAGGTCCTCGGCCAAAAAGTCGTACAATTCAGCGGCAAACTCGCAGCCGGTGGGGCCGCCGCCGCAGACAACAAACGTCAGCAGGCGACGCTTCTCTTCGTCGGAGGTGGTGGGCAGCACGGCCTTCTCAAAGTTGGCCATGATGTGCTGGCGGATGGAGCGCGCATCGGCAATGGTCTTCAGCTTATGGCAGTGCTCCAGGCCGCGCGCGCCGTGCGTAATGCTCTGTGCCCCGACGCCCACCACAAGCCGGTCGTAAGGAAGCCAGGCGCGGCCTTCGCCGGGATGCTCCACCAGCACGTACTTGCCCTCAAAGTCAACATCCACCGCCGTTGCCTCAATGTACGACCCGCGGATACGCTTCGTCACCCGGCGGATGGCCTCCAGCACGCTGCGGAACTCCACAGTTCCCACCGTCACGCTCGGCAGCAACGGCGTGAAGATGAAGTAGTTGTCGGGCGACACCACCACCACGTCGTATGAGTCCGGCTTCAGCGTCTTGAGAATCGACACTGCGCCCCACCCAGACCCAAGCACCACAAGCTGCTGCCGCCCGTCCGCCGACCGCTGCGACTCTATCACCGGGTACCCGCGATACGTCCGGCCTGGAACCATGCGCAGCTCCGTCGGCGGCTCCTCAAAGTCCAGCGCCTCGATCTCATCCTTTGCCAGGTAGTACCCTGCCGTTGCTACCGTCCCTGTGCCAACTGTCCACAGCCCCAGCGTCCGCGCAAACCGTGCGTAGCTTCCACGGCCTCTGCCTGACTCTGCCGCGCGCTTCGTCGCCTGTCTGGCGGCCTCCTGCGTGAGTTGTCGTCTGGGCATCGGCGATGCTATGACTGCTGCCTGAGAGCCCCTTCGGCTACTGCGAGCAAGCGCCGACGCAAACAGCCCCGTGTGGAAGCGACTCCTTGAGAACATCCTGTCAGTTTTTCTTGGCTTTATCCGCAGACTGCTTCTAAAATATAAAGCTATAAAGAGAGAGATAGAAAGGGAAAAGTAATGGTATCAATTACTGAAAGGGAAAAAGGCGAGTAGAAGAGAGATGGATAGATGATATCGTTTTTTTTGTCTGGACACGAGAAACGCCAGATGTGCGCATATGCTCTTCGTTTATCTTTCAGCATGCTTCATTGTCCCCTTGTTTAGAGTTCTGATGTGCGCAACAGAACAAACGAACAATCGCTCTCTTCCATCGTCTCCGCACATAAGCGCACATCCTCGCGATGTTCTCATTTTATCTTTGGCATCATTCCGCGTGGTTACATCATACAACCTTTTTCTTTTCCTATACTTTCGTTACGTTAACTTTTGGAAAAAGGAAAAAGCCAACCAGCACAGCCCAATCCCCATCAATCACCATCATCACTTTTGCGGGTTTCGCTTTCCTTCGCTTTTCGCTGTGCTTGTTTTGGCCACGTTCTCAGCACTAAAAACAATGATCTCTCTTGAACCTCTTTCTTTGAAGACTCCGCCATTTCCGACCTGGCCAAATGTAGAATAGGGAAACTCACCTCCGCGTTACCTCGGTTGGTAGTGAGTGACTTGCTTTTGTTTTTAGATATAAAGAAGAAAGAAAATAAAATAGAATGGCGCCATGGTCCGTCGTCCATCTAGCACGCACAATCGTTAGTTGCAGCAGAGCCCGCGCCACGGCTGGCAGACAGGATGTTAACAGAGTTAGCGCCCTGGGGACCACCAGCAGCCGATGACGACAATTCGACAGGCGGGGGAATCTTCTTAGCCAGCTGCACAAACAGCTCCTGGATACCATCGCCGGTCTGCGCAGACGTCTCAAAGAAAAGCGCATTCACCTGCGCCGCATATCTGGCGCCCTCGTCCTTGGACACGGTGCGCTTCGTGTCGCCAAGATCCACCTTGTTGCCCACCAGCGCTATAACCGTTTTGGTGTCGTTCTGCCGCTGCAGCTCGTTGATCCACGACTGTGCCTTTCTGAACGAGTCCGCCTGCGTGATATCGTACACCACCACTGCTCCCTCGGCGTTGCGGTAGTACATCGGCGCAAGACTCTTGTACCGCTCCTGTCCTGCCGTGTCCCAGATCCGCAGCGTTGCTGTGCTGCTCTCGTCGAGTGTCACATCCTTGGTCATGAACGCCGCCCCAATTGTGCTCTCGTTGTACTGGTTGAACTCGTTGCGCGCAAACCTCGTCACGATGCTACCATTTCGAAGGGAGGGGGTAATACACTCCACAAAGAGAGAAATAATAAAATAAGCTGTTATTAGTTGCTGCTTCTGCTAGTCTTCTTTGTGGCCCAGCTACTTTTTTGTCCCCACCCAACACACAAAAAAAAAGCCAAACCCGGAATTCCATAACTCCAGGCTGTGGCTGTCTGCAGTACATACCTTGACTTTCCCACTGCCGATTCGCCTAAATGCATCAGGAATAGAAAATAGAAGTGAAAAGAAACCCACTCAGTTTCAACACATGGTTAGAAAAAATAAACGCTGTTGCCTTCTTTAAAGATTGCAGAAACCACCTGTAATTAATTCCCAATTCCGCGGCATCCAAAAAAACCTACCTAACAGAACAAGCTTGTAAGTGTGCCGCTTCTTGGGTCCTGTGCTAGCAGCAGAGGCGGCGGGTGCTTGTCTTTGTGGCGATTGGCCTTGGTTCTGCTCGGCCATTATGTACGGATGCGCTAAATGCAGTCAACAAAAAAAGGAGAGTTCTATGCGTAGTTGCGGTGGATGCGGATACTAAAAGAAGAGGAGAGAAGGGGAAGAAGCAAAGCGAATAGTACAAAATATAAAAAAGAGGGCTAGTTTGGCTGGAATGCAGAAATAAAAATAAAATAAAAAAACGAAAAGGGAAAAAAAGGAGGCACCAGAACCAGGTGGAATGGATAGAAAAATACAAAATGATTCAAAAGAAAAATCCCAATGACGAAACAAAGAAAAAAGAATGCAAAAAATGCAACATCATTTCCCCTCGCCCTCTGTTGTCCGTTTGGTCTTGCGCTTTTTCTTTCTGAACAACATGGTTGTGCCTCACGCTTTGACGTCACCTGACTCTGCCAATGGGCGATGATGACTGACATTAATTGCTATTATTATTGACATTCCTAACGACTCTTGCTCTACCGAACATGCTCTTCTAGCTAATGATGTCTGCTGCACTGGTGCCATACCATCCCAGAATGGCTTAGCTCAATAGGTTTTGGTTTAGTTGTTTTTCCTGAACCCACAAACAGCTTTTAATTTCGCTCAACATTCATACTTTTCCCCCACCAGCCTTTTTGTTTGTTTTCTGTTTGTTTTTGATATTTTTGCATTTCCACCAGAAAATCTTGTTATATTCAAACTTTTATCCGCAGCAGCATCAGAGTCTGCGTGCTGGCCCTTTCACTCGCTCTTGTTGCTTTTTGTATTTTTCTCCTTTTTCTCCTTCATTCACCTCTTTTAAAGTTGCAACTCCTGTCTCTGTTTCTTTCTGTGTTTATACTTTATCTTGCGCTGTATTTAGTTGTTTTGGTAGCACATACAAGTTCATCTCCCACACGCCATGGGAACGCAGAACGCGCGACTCATGCGGGAGTATCGCATGCTCCAAAAAGAGCTTCCACAAGGCATCATATGCACGCCCAAACACGAGCGGCTCGACAGCTACGAGGCGTCGATCGAGGGGCCGCCCAGCACACCGTACGAGAACGGCAGGTTCCTGATAGACATCTCGCTCTCCTCGCAATACCCAATCGAGCCACCGTCACTGCGGTTCAAATCCAAGATCTACCACCCAAACATCGATGATCATGGCAACATTTGCTTGGATATACTAAAGTCTGGCAAAAAGGGGAGCTGGAACCCCTCGTGGACCTTGGGGAAGGTGCTCGTGTCCCTCACTGTGCTGCTGAGCACGCCTAATCCGCATGATCCGCTGATGCCCGAGATTGCCGACCAGCTGCTTAATGACCGCGCGGGCTTTGAATCAACGGCAAGAGAGTGGACCTCAAAGTACGCGACTGGATTTAGCGACGATCCGGCAGAGTACATGGTTACGTCGCAGGAACTTGCCCCGAAATCACAGTTCATACCGTCCCAACAGTCTGCTACAACATCGATGTCCGGTGATACTAGTCGATCACGGGAGTCATCGGATGCCAAGACAGACGGCCCCGTGGTTCAAACATCAGCAACAACAGCAACAGCAACAGAGGCCAAACGTGCTTCTTCGGCGGATGGCTCTTCTGCGTCGTCGACTGTGCCTGCTGCTAAAAAGAAGCTTGGGCTTTCTCGCAAATCAACAGCAACGGGGGTATCGTCTTCCTCTAGCCCCGATCCTGCAAACCCCCTTCCGCCATTGCCTGGAAAGCCGCCTCCAGGAGCAGGAGGAATCCGAAGACTCGGGCTTAGCCGTAGTCGCAATGTACAGAAACAGCAACAGAAGCAGCAACCCCAGTTATCGTCATCTCCTGCCGGACAATTGGCAGACGACTCTTCGCAGGCAGAGTCAATAGATGTGACTAGCGACGAGTCAGCATCTGTTATACCAAAAAAGACCAGTAGCGGAGATTCCGAGTCCCAGCAGCAACAGCAGCAACAAAGTAAGCGCCAGAAGAAGGGCACTACCAATAGCTTGTCATCGATCTTGGCAGCCGGTCATAAGAAACCCAAGACAAAGACTGTCTCCGCAAAAGCAGGAGGAGAAAGAGGCAACCAAAAGCAGAAAGGAAAGTTGGATCCAACAAAGCACTCCTCTGCTACTGATTCGGCTGTGAGCGAGGAATCGGAGGAAATGTTGTTTATCCACGAGCCTATTTGCTCCTCCAGCAACACTGGCGATATCAGCAGCAGTCTGGACTACGAGTGCCTCCTGCTCAGTCCGGGAAAGAACGGTAGGAGTAGCTGCGATCCTGGTGTATACGAAGATCCAGAGGCACTCCCTACTGTTGAAGAGTCGCCTCCACCCAGCAGCCCATTGATAGACAATTGCAACAGCAACGTTCTAGAAGTTGAAGCTGATGATGATGATAAAGCTACGGCTAATGAAAGCGATCATGTCCTCCTGCCTGTTAAAAACAATGCAGACGTGGAACAAGGCGTAATTCCAGTTGCAGAGCAGACACCTTTGAAACCCCCCGCCACACCGAACGCTAGGAGGGAGGACAAGGGAAAGGCAACGGCCGACTTTTCTCAACCATTGCAGAATGGCAGTAGTAGCAGCAGTCGTAGTCGCAAAAGTATTGTTGATAGAGAAGAAGATGGTGGAACTGCGGAGGAGAAAAATGTACTATACGAGTCGCATTTTGGACCGCTTGATCTTGGGTTGCCGCCGATCCGTGTCAGCGCCCAGCGCAGACTAATGCGACGCAGGGCTAGGCCTGATGAAGGCGCCTAAACCCAAGATTTAAATAATACGGAGGGGGGTCTTTTAATCTCTCTTTCTTCCCGAGTTTGGAATACGTTCATTATCGTTTTGTTTTTTTACTATTGATGACCACACCACAAAGGTTTGCTTACTAATGGCACATGCACGACATGTTACAAGTGAAGGAGAGTCATGTAATGGAAAAAACTTGTCCGGCAGCGTTGCTAGAATAGTGTGTAGTGACCACAAAGTCCTTTATTTCTTTTGCTCATCCACACGCTCACTTTAAAAAGGATTTCTTTTTTCATAGACTCTTCTCCTTCCCTTCTTTTAACTTTTCCAGTTTTTTTATTAATACTTTTCTTTTTTCTTTAATCTTATCTTTTTTAATTGTACTATTATCTCATAACTTTGCTTGGGGAGAGATTCATTATTCATGACGCCTTCGGAATACACACAAGTGCCAAGGAGCCGAAGAGGATACACCCTTGTTGGGCACGATGGGCAGCAGCTAGAGGAGGAGACACAAGGCATGTATGACGACAGCGCCTGAAGCTGTCCGTCCCATCGATTAATGAAGGCATTCAATTCTTTTCCTTTCCTTTGTTTGCAATTAAGGCGAGAAAAAAGAGAGAAAGAAGGGAGAGCTGCAAGGCCAAAAGCCATTGTTGTTATACGTAGCAGTAACTGCTAACTCTTCTCCATTTGTGTGAGCGGAGCCATGTTTGACTGGAAGAGGAACCCTTTTGGCATCCCACCACTTTCTGGCTTGCTCCTTCTTGGGTTCGGCATTTCCATTTCTCTACCTTGTGCCGCGACATATTGACTATCACCAGTTCTGAAAGAGCCGCTGACAAGCCAAAAAACACTATCATGAGGAGGATGGCCGCATTTATCAGCAGACTTGTGCACTGCCGTATTGGCACTAAATCACCGAGACCGAATGACAATGACAATACCAATGATTCTTTGACATCTGTAGAGGAAAATTCGCGGCAGGAACAGCGGAGACACAAGGTAGACACATCGCAGCCGCAGTTCACATGGCGAGCGATCGTGGTGGGGCTCTTGTTCGGCACAGTGTTATGTTTCTCGAACCTGTGGTTTGGACTGCAGAGCGGGTGGATCTCGATGATGAGTCTGCAGTCGTCGCTGGTCGGGTTCGCTGTGTTCAAGGCGTTTGAGCGGGTGCTGGATATTCCGTTTGGTCCGGCGGAGAATGTCGTTCTGCAGTCCACGGCGGTTGCTACGGCCACAATGCCCCTGGCCGGCGGGTTTGTTGGCATTCTGCCTGCGCTGAAGATGCTGAGCGGAGAGGAGGCGGGCGATGCACGGACGGTGCTTAATTATGGCCAGCTTTGCGCGTGGGGGCTGGGGCTGACGTTCTTTGGCGTGTTCTTTGCAATTCCGCTGAGGAGGCAGACGATCGTTCGCGAGAAGCTGAGGTTTCCGTCGGGTACTGCTACGGCGCAGATGATCAGCGTCCTGCATAAGCGGCCGGATCCTACGATGGACGACGAAGTTCGGGAGCCGCTAGTGGTGGCTGCCCAAGTCGATGGCGCATCGGTGTCCGATTCCGAGGGGACGGAGACGGCCGAGGGGCGGCGGTCTGCATCAAGCCCCAACGAAGAGCCTCCCGCTGCTGATGCCGATGCCGATGCCACTGCTGTTGACGATGTCAAATGGGCCACCAAACTGCTCACCCTGCTTGGTGCATTTATTCTTTCAGGCACCTACGCACTGCTTGCGCATTTTTTCCCAATCGTTTCAGCACTGCCTGTCTTTGGGACCCGGCTGTCGCACGAGTGGGCGTGGAACCTGATGCCGTCACTAAGCTATGCGGGCCAGGGGATCATCATGGGTCTGCCAACATGCGTGTGGATGTTGGTGGGTTCTATTGTTGGGTGGGGCGTTCTTTCACCCTTGGCCAAGAATGAGGGCTGGGCGCCCGGTCCTGTTTCCGATTGGAAGGACGGAAGTCGTGGGTGGATCCTGTGGATCTCTCTTGCGGTGATGATCTCCGAAAGCGTTGTGTCGCTGGGACTGGTTGGTGCAAAGGAGCTGTATCTTCTGTACCTTAGAATTCGGCGGTGGACATCGCATTCTAGCTCCAGAGATAATTTCAGTAAGCAGCAGCAAGAACAACCCCAGGATCTGCATCAGCAACAACACCAGCAGCAGCAAGAGGACGAGGGCGACGAACAGCGTGACAACGCAGGACTGCTGGACGATGATGCAGCGGATCTAAACAAGCAAGGCGAGACCGACACGCCCGTTGTCCGGGAGAAGGACAGCGACGAGGTGGATCCGCGGTTCCTGGTTCCCGGGTGGATCACTTGGGGCGGGCTCGGGGCATCGACTGTTCTATGCATGGTGATAGTCAAGGCGCTATTCAGCGTACCGATGTACGACACGCTAATAGCGGTAGCACTGGCGCTACCACTGGCGGTCCTTGGGGTCCGCGCGCTTGGCGAAACCGATCTGAACCCAGTGTCAGGAATCGGCAAGGTGTCCCAGGTTGTGTTTGCCGGCGTGATGCCGGGGAACCTGGTTGGCAACCTTGTGGCCGGGGGTATCGCAGAAGCCGGCGCGCAGCAGGCCGGCGATCTGATGCAAGATCTCAAAACCGGCCATTTGCTTAACGCGTCCCCGCGGGCACAGTTTTCTGGCCAGATCATCGGCAGCGTTTTCAGCGTGTTCGTCACCGCCGGCGCGTACCTCTTGTACACGAAGGTGTATCCGATTCCGGGGCCGCAGTTTCCTGTGCCCACTGCGCAGGTCTGGCTGGACATGGCGCGGCTTGTCAACGGCCATCCGCTGCCGCCCCACGTGTGGCCGTTCATCGTTGCCTTTGCCGCGTTGTTCTTTGCTCTCCCAATCGGTGCGCTTGTGCTCCTCGGCAGACGTGGTAGTAGCACGGTGAGGATCGGAGGGCGGCCATTTCGGACAGCAACTGTTCAGCGCTGGTGGCCGAGCGGAATTGCCTTTGCCATTGGTATCTACAACACCCCCAACTTTACGCTGATGCGCGCAATCGGGGCAATTGTGACGGCCGGTGTCACCGAGATCATTGTGGCAAGGGACAACAAAAGACTTGAAGCATCGCCGCCCACTGCCGCTGCAGTGGATGGGTCTGGGTTCAACAAGGCCAACCAGCGTGAGGCGCTTCTTCGCCGCAAGATCGGGATGATGGCGATTATCCTTGCCAGCGGCTTTGTGCTTGGCGAGGGCTCGTTTTCGTTCTTCATCTTACTTTCCCAGGCGTTTTCCAGCTAGATGATTAGATCACTGTTAATTACACAGCAAAATCAATTTGACGGTCAAGTCGATCTGATCAGTTTTCTTTGAGAGATAAAAAAAAGGATACGAAAAAGAGGGAAACGGGGTAGTGAAGCGACTGGGTAAAGCAGCAACTCAAGTGGATCCATCTTTTTTCTGTTTTTGCCTCAATAGTTTTTGATTATTTATCGAGACAAAAAATGGTAATGCATCCAACAAGATATTATTTTGGCAGTTGAATCCGATGGGAGAGAGGGTGTTGCAGAATCTAGCAGTTTCAAAGGATGCGACGAACAAGAGCGAGGATAACAGGGAAGGGAACAGCAGCGGCAACAGCGCAAGTTGCATCCATCATGACGAGTAGGATGTTTGTCGCTTTATGGAGGACAATGTCTGATGGATGCGACTGCACAAAAGAACAGATGCTGGTCTGACGGCCGGATTTATTTGTAGCTGAAACTGGCTCAAGAAGAGTGGATTCTCATTTCTTGTACATTTCGCCATTCAGCACAAATGAATCTCCTTATGCGGTTTTATAACGAAAATGAAGATTCCGAGTGACTGAATTCAGAAACAAGCCTTTCACTTTATTTGTGTGCGGATTGTGTTTCCCTTGGACCCGATTCTGGCTATTCTGCTCTGATTGAAAAGCATGTCGCTGCTTTTTGTTATTGATGTCAGTCAACTAAACCCAGCAGTTTCGAGTCTTTTGTGTATATGTTTTCTTGTTTTGTTCACACGTTTAGGCTGACGCTTCTACCGTTACCATAAGAACTCGCAAGTTCATGACCAACCGCTTGCTCCAGCGCAAGCAGATGGTAAGTTTATGATTTTTTTGTGAGGAGAGCTATTCTCTAGGAAGAGACTTTTGGAACAGGCTGTTTTATCTTGATTTTATGACGACTATGGATGGGACGAAGGGATCATAAACTAAACGAATACGGTATGTCTATGTTTTTTAATTATACAAAATGAACGTGGGTTTTTTATAGGTTCTGGAGATTATCCACCCGAACCTGCCCAACGTGAGCAGGGCCGATGTGCGCGAGAAGCTCGGCAAGCTGTTCAAGTCCGAGTCCGACCTGGTGTTCCCGTTCGGGTTCCGCACTCAGTTCGGAGGAGGCAGGTCGACTGGATTTGCACTGATCTACGACTCGATGGACGCCGCTAAGAAGTTCGAACCAAAGTACCGTCTTATCCGCCAGAGCCTTGCGACCGCCGTCCAGGGATCGCGCAAGCAACGCAAGGATGCGAAGAACCGCAGAAAGAAGCTCCGCGGTACTGCCAAGGACAAGAAGAAGGTCAAGAAGCAGAAGTAAAGAGAGAAATAATGAAAACAACGTTTGGCCTACTAACGAAGGCGTCAATTCAAAATGGATGTTTTGTTTTATTTTTCTTATTCCTTTTTCCCTCTTTTTTCTGTCATTACTTTTCTACAAACAACAAAGCTTGATATTTTTCTTGTTTGCACAAAAATGAATAGAACAGAAACGTAAGATAGAGATTAGAGATAAAGAGACTTGCTGGGGGTCTTGCTAGGCTAGTCCTTCTTGCTTGGCTTTTGTGAGCGACGGAAGGCAAGGATGCGGGTGCCTATTTCGCTGCGCAGCTGGCGGTGGAGATCCGGACGGTACCCGCAGGCAAACAGGACCTCGAGGAAGACGAAGAAGGGGGCCATGACGAGGGCCTGCATCAGGTTATCAAGGAGCGCGGGGGCGCGTCTCTCGAAGACGCCGTGGCCGACGAACTGGGCCGCCCAGGCAACGACGAATACGGCCAGAAGCACCTTGGTAGATTCGGGGGACCCGCCGAGCGCGTACTCCTGGCTGGACACAAGGATTGTGTAGAGGAGCGGGGCGATGAGCAGCCCGGCCACCTGGTCCAGCGCAAGGTAGAACAGCGCGCATCCGAGCACATAGATGGCCGATGCGTTTGGTAGCGGGTTTGGTCCTGGCAGCCAGTCCAGCGCTGTGCTGACGGGCTTGGGATACGCAAACAGGTTCTGCGGAGTCAGCGCGGTGGTCAGCCCGACGGAGCACCAGAGGATGGTTGGCACAAACACCATGTGGATGGCCACGTTGATCTTGTTGGCGTGGTACTCGCCGTACTTTGAGAACTCGTGTCTGATGTCGAACATGGCGAAGAAAGCAAGTGGGAGCTGGATTGTATAAATACAGTAAACGGAGACCGGAGGTGTGTGGAGGTGGGAAGTTGAGGAGGGAAAGAAGGAGAGATGGAACAACGCCGATGGCTTGTGCTTTTGTTTGCTTTTTTCACCAACCGAATGAAGAAAGAGAAAAAGGATGGAGGCACGGCGCACAGGAAGCACGAGAAGCGCGGAGATGAATGGCCCAGGCTCGCTGTGGCTTTTGGACAAGCGAAGCTTTGCTAGTTCCGCTCTTTCATTCTGGGAAAAAATGTTCACGTGCCGCTTTTCAGAGAGGAGAGATTAAGAAAAAGAACGATATAATAATGATATATTGGCACAAGGTTGTGGAAATTTGATTTAGCAGAAGCAGCAATGGAGAGATTATTGTTCTTACAGCAGTACAGCCACAAGCGCTAGCGCTAACGAGGCAACTGCGGCGGCACGGCGGACAGGGGCGGCGCTGGTGGATTCAGAGTCGGATTCGTCGGCGCTGTCGTTGATGACCTCGGACTTGGAGAGATCGTAGATCAGATCCTGGGTCTGGTTCTCATCGACGCCCGAGTACGCAACGTCGGCGGCGTCGGCAGACTGGAAGTCGAGCTTGCTGCACTGTGATGCGGGATCGGCGAGCTGCGCGTACATGTCAGTGCAGTTGGCAGCCGAAACAATGACGACGGAGTTGTCGGCGGCGAGGTTGCGGAACCAGATGGGCTGGTAGCCGTCGGCAATAAACTTGGGATGCGCAACGCCAACGAGGTCCTGGAGCAGAGCATCGGCGAAGACCAGCGGCGACTCGAACCACGCCAGACCACCGGCGGCGCTCTGCAGACGGTCGGGACGGAAGACGCGCGCCGCGGCGGCCCACGAGTACTTGGAGGCAGCGCTGGAATCGGAAACACCGTACTTGGACATCAAGTCGTCGTAGGAGTACGATACAAACGACTCGTCAATGAGGATGTCGGCGTCCTCCAGCGCATCCAGGAAGGCGGCGGCCGAGTCGAACATCGTGGCCTGTGGACCCGTGGTGTTGAGCATGCGTGCGCCGGCGTCACGCACAACGTCGTACTTGTAGTCGGCGTACGAGATCTGCCAGTACGCCGTGTTGTTGTTGTACTCGGTGGGCGCTGCATACGACGTCCATGCCACCACGGGGCGGATGTCGTTGTACTCGGCCGCCGCCTTGCTCGCCAGACAGTCGTAGTTGGCCTCGATCTGCTCAAAAAGATCGTTGGCGCGCTCCTCGGCGTTGAAGAACGCTGCGAAGAACTTGAGCCACTCGCTGCGTCCCAGCGCGCTGGACTCCATGTACTCAGCCGTCAGCACCGTGTTGGCGGGATCGTCTTCGCCACCAGGCATGTTGAAGACAACGTCGTTGGCCAGCTCCTGCGAATCGGTCGCCGTCTCGTTGGCCTCGTTGAACGGCGCAATGACGTCCTCCAGCAGCTTCTGCAGACACGCCGACACCACGCTTGGCGCCGTGCCCAGGTTGCGCAGCGTGTTCTGCACGCCCAGCGCCTGCAGAAACACATTGGCCGATGTCGACCACGACGCCGACTTGCTCACTGGCACCGGGATGTACGCTGCCGCACCCGCCACGTTTGGTTTCTCCGACCCGCACTGGTACAGCACATACGTGCCTTTGGCTGCCGAGCTGCTCAGCACCTTGTATGTGTTCTTGTACTCGATGCCAAACAGCGTTGCGTGCTTCACCTCGCTCTTTGTCGGGAACTGGTCGCTGCTCTCCGAGGTGCTGACACACGCCGTGCTCTGTAGCCCTGAAGACGACGACGATGCCGCCTGCGCCGATCCAACAACCGCCGCTGCTAGTGTCGCTAGCGTATGGAGCCTCATGTGTTAATTATTGTGTTTGTCCTAAATAGATATCGATCGGCCAAGCTGGCTATAACAGAAACAATGAGATAGGAAATATTAAATATTAAAGGATAATGGAAAACAAAAAACTTTTTTTTCTCCATCCATGTCGACCCACAACGCCTTTTATAACCAGCAAGCGCATTCACTGCTCAGACCCTCCTTTATCTCTATCCGCCATTACGGAGCATACAATTAGAGCATTCATCCTTTACTTTCCCCCAAACTCGCCTGTTGAAAATTCATTGTCTTTTCCCTTTTTTTTTCCGGTTACAAGCATTGAAAATAGCACATTCAAAAAGTAATGCACTATATCAGAAAGATGTCTTTGCTTTTATTTTTTGTTACATTTCTTCAGGTCCATACGCCAGCAGCTTCTTTTCTGCCGCCTAGTTGCACGAAGGAATGGCCTTGACGCAAATAAGTGTGCAGGCGACATTGCAGAGTAATAAAGCTCGCATCTGAGCACAAAATCTGCAGAGCATGCATTCACACAAGAAAAAAAGATAAGAAACATCCTGTGTGAAATTACCAACGTTCCACTGTCTATAATCCCCGTCCCACTGTGAGAATTGGGATCTACTAACATTGCTCCCCAACAACAAAACAAGTTATACCAGTTCTTTCCCAAATCTCGCCCCCAAAAATCCCAAAAAAAACACAATTAGTTTCTCTCTCGCTCAGAATCCGCGGCGCTGGAACCCTCTGCTCGCTGAATCGCTGACAAACGCGCCAGGGATCGTAGGCGCCCAGCTGCTGCTGCCAGTGGCGGCGGTTGTCTGACGATCATCGTCCACGCCAACCGGTTCCGAGCCATACGCGCCGCCGGTGAGCGCGGTCTGCGCCGCCACCACATCCTGATGCACACGCTGCGCGGTCTTGACACGATCCTGGAGCTGCGCAGTCTGGGAGTCAACCCACTCGAGCGACGTCAGGTGGCCGTTGAGGATCTCGACAATCTGGGCAAACGGATCCGCCGCACCGTTCTTCTGCTGCGCATCACCGTCGGCCGAATCCGAACCAGTGGCATTGGAGATCCCGTTGACGTCCTCCACAAGCGTCGTCAGCCGACGCGCAAGCTCATCCAGTTGCGAGTTAAGTCGTTCGGCCGACGAGTACACGTGGTCGCGCTCTTCATCCGCGGTCATCGCCACGCCGCCCTTATTGCTTCCTGGGCGCTTCATAGCGCTGGTGGTGTTGGTGGTTTTGCGCACAATGTCATGGATGCGCCCCTCATACGTATCCAGCAGCGTCTGCAGCGCCCGCTGCTGACCCTCCATGTGCTCGAGACTCTGGTCGAGTGCCGCCTGCTCCGCCTCCACCGACATCGTTGCCTCATACAGGCCCGTGATCCGCTTCCCCTGCTGCACCAGCGCGCGGTCCCAGTACGCAACCGTGTTTGCCTGCGTGTGGAACGCACGCGTCTGCGTTGCCAGCTCCGACGTCCACATCTGCGCGATCTCCTCAACCGTCTTGCCGCGCAACGCTGCGTTGGCAAGCTCGGTCGCGCTGTCCTTCTTGGCCGTGCTGGTCGTTGTGTTGGATCCACTGCCACCGGCTGCTGCCGAAACTGTTCCAGCTGTTGCTGTCGTGCTGCACTTCTCGCCGGCCTCGCTTACTGCAGGCGCCGTTGACAGTTTGAATCCACCAAGTCCTGTCCCAGTAGTCGGGTTCGAAGCACCCGTGGCCGCAGCAGTGCTAGTGGATGTTGTCGATGCATTAGTTCCAGCCGCGGCAGTGGTGGTGGCTGAGTTGCCAAACGGCGACGCAAGCGAGAAGGGCGTCTGCGCCTTTGATGTCAATGACGTTCCACCAGTAGTGACCGCAGGCTTTGCGCCGAATCCGCCAAACCCGAGTCCACCAGCTCCAGACAACGACGGTGCCGCCGCTGCTGCTGAGGTTGTCCCGCCAAACAGCGACCCCGATGGCGCCGCCGTTGCTGATGCTCCTGACGTGCTCCCGAATCCCAGTGCGGCTGTTGACGCTGCAGGTGGTGCCGACGTATTCAGACCAAAAGACACAGTCTGCAGCGGTTTGCTAGCACCACCAAAGATACTACTACCACCTCCTCCTGCTGCTGCTGCTGCTGCTCCTGTTGCTGGTGCCTGTGCTGCCGATGTGCCAAACGAGAACCCTGTCAACGGCTTAGCCGCCTCCCCCGGCTTGCTAGCGGCCGCGCTGCCGCCAAAAAGACTGCCTCCGCCTCCGCCAGAGGCAGCAGTGGGTGTGCCAAATGAAAACGGCGAGGCCGCCGGTTTTGACGCTACTCCCGGCGCGCCAAATACTGTGGTATTAGTGTTGCTGGTGGTAGGTGTGCTGAACATATTGCTGCTGCTGGTGCCGCTACTAGCCGGTGCTCCAAACCCACCAGCGGCGGCGCCGCTAGTACTATTGGGCTTGCTGCCTGCCAAATTGAAGCCAAACCCACCACCGCTGCCGCTGTTACCTGTGTTGCCAAACATTTCGAATTCGGCTGTTTGATTGGGAGGGGTGAATCTTTAAATGAAAGAGAAGAATATGATAATAAGATTGTGAAGGCGTCTTAATATCGTAATTCAATTGGCATCAATATCAGGCTCTTCTCTCTCTGTTCTGGTAGAAGGAAAGAAGGAAAATGAAAAAGAGGCAAATTGGGATAGTAGCACAATAAAACAAAGAAAGAAGACACGAGTAGAAAAAAGGTAAACAAGAAAGAAAAAGCCTTTATTTAAAATAAAAATAAAAACTTTAGCTGCGATGGATTTCGCCATAAAACACCCACATACTTGTTTCCTTATTCACGCGAGCTGGCGGGCTCAAAGGCATAGCTGACCAGCCAAACACAGTAGCTGAGGCACAGAATGGAGCCCTTAAAGTAGTTGGCCTTGCCCTCAATCAGCATGTACGTGAGCAAGAAGACGCAGAACAACGCGGCAATGAGGTCCCAGAGCGGGAAAAGCAGGGCAAAGACGTAGGCTCTGGGATCGGTTGGCAAATGGCCATCGGTCGGACTACTTGCCACGAGGCGCGCCAACAAACCCCCAGCACCCAAGTGCTTGGCAAAGTCCGGCACGCCGTAGAAGGCACTGAACAGGACGAGGATGGGAATCTGCAGAAGGACCACCTGCACCGTGTACGCGTTGGATATCTCAATGGACAGCGCAATATTGTTCTGGATGGCAAACGCAATGGCATTAAGGAACTCGGTGACGTTGGGAACCAGCGCAAACAGGGTCAGTCCAATGTACTTTTCCTTAATCCCCACGCCCTGGATCACCACGTCCACCGTGTCCACTAACACCTCGGCAATCAGCGAGAACAGAACAGTGCACGTGCACAGAATGAACGCAGACTTGGTCTTGCTCCAGTTGGGCGCATCGTGTCCGCCGTGCCCACCCGCATCGCCTGCGCCAACGCCGTCGGCCACGCGGTCGAGGAGCGAGAGATCGGGAAGCTGGTCGTCGGGATCGGCTGCAAGCACACGAGGAAGCTCAGACAGGCGCGGGACGTTTGGCAGCGACGAGGGCGCGTCTGCCGGATGGTGTCCCGCCAACTGCCCAACGCTGTGGTGGTGGTGATGGTGATGATGGTGATGATGTTGCGAGGGCGAAACAATCGATGGGTTGCGTGTGGTGCGTGGTGTCCTCTTAGAAGACGATGCCGAGGCCGGACTTATCTGCAGTGGCTCGCCGGAAAACATCACCGAAGCCGAGGTCTCGCCCTCCGCTTCAGTCTCAGCCGCCTGCGGATTCAGCAATGCGCTGCTGGTCTCCCCAACCATCTCCGCCGACTGTCCGCTTTCCAGGTGCGCATCAGCGTCAGCCGCCGATGCCTGTTCGCCAGCAGCACGCGACACGCGCTGCAGCCGCTGCTGTTGTTGCCGACGAGCAGCAGCAGCAGCAGCATCGGGGCCTAGTGCGCGACGGAACAACTCCAAAACATGGCGAACAATAGGGTTCGACGTCTGGCCACTGGAATAAATATGCTTCACATGCGTCTTCAGCGAAAACCACAGGGCAATCAGGTACGAGAGTGGCAGGATGGCGGTGCAAAAGTACATGAACGGCTTGACGGTTTCCTGGTAAAACGGGTCGTCCAGCAGATCCACAGCTACGCGTTTGCAACGGCGAACAGCATCAGCTCCAGCGATCGGCTCGTCCTCGCACTCGAATTCGGGTACCGCAAACGTGTGGTAGAACAACGTTGGCGCGAACGCTCCAATGATTGACATAATGACAAGGGTGGCTGTCACTTCTGCGCTCTTGGCGTTGAACCGCTGCACCTTGTGCTTGATACCGCCGGCTATCATACTGGTTCCTGGCATCAGCATCAGACCAGCCAGGAGTGATCCAATGAGTGCGCCCTCCACAAGCCGTGCCTTTCCCTGCGTCAATGCGATGGAGTACAGAATCACCTCGACTATCGACCCGAACGTCGCGTTGATCACCGCACCCATGCCCAGCGACGACTGTGCGCTGATAGAACTCACCGCCTGTCCAATAAAGTACGCCAGCGGAATAGTTGACACAAGACACAGTGGGAATAGCACGGCTGGCTGCACCAGGGGATGCTGGTGGCTAGTCAGTGGCCCTATAACAAAAGCAGCAACAAGCACAAATACTGCCACTGATAACATGTTGTAGAACAAGATGTTGACACCATCAACCGTGTACTTGTAGTAGTACCATCCGATCGCCTCATTTGTGCACAACAGAACCGTAGGCGCCGGCTGCTCGATGACCCCGTCTTCTGTAGACGAGTCGTGATCTCCACCGCTGGTTGAAGCGTGGTCCTCGTCATCAATACGTGGGCCCTGTGCGTGCAGTTCTGGATCGGCTGTCTGGGAGGAAGAAGCAGCAGCAACCTTCACCGTTGGCAGATCGCCAGACCGGAAGTGGAGGGACAATGGGTCACGCCAGAGATACCGTGCCAGCGTGTGCGTAAGCTTGCCCATTGGAATGGATACCACTGCAAACCACGACGCTGCTGACACAACTATGAGAATCGGATTCAGCACAAGAACCAGAATTCCATAGTACACAGCGCGCCCAATCACCGTGTGTCTCCGAAGCCGCGCATGGTACGCAGATGCACTGTGGGTCGATGGCAAGGCAGACTCCGAACCAGGACGATTGGAAGGCAGAAGTGGTGCTTCCTCATTATCATCGTCGTCATCATGGCCATCGTTAACACCAGCTTGGGCTGATGGCAAAGTGCTGGCAACCACAGACTCCAGAACACCATCGCCAGCAAGAGAAGCGTCGCTCAATGAGCAACGATTAATCTGGTGCGCGTTGTCCTTGATGCGCTCAACATACCGACCAAAGGGCCAGAATAAGTACCATCCAAGCCCAGCGACCACACGGGCATAGAGCTTTCCGCCAAACGGAACAACCACGAGAATGGCAGCAACCGCAAAACACACGAGCATCAGCCACCAGCCAACAAGCAACATCCACGCAATGTTCCCAGGCTTGAGATACAGTTTGACTGATCGCAGCGGCCGTGCATGCAGCGCCAGAAAGGCCGCCCTGGTGACAGACCGCGACTTCTTGTACAGCGCTGGCTTCCAGATAGGCAGCCCGAACGGGTGCCGTGTGTTAAGCGCCTCCTGCCGCGCACGCACGTTGTTGCCATCCTCGCCATCCTCGCCAAGATCGTCTTCATTGGATTCGGACGACATGTTAGTCATCGACCTACGGCGCCGGTGGTCGTCAATCTCGGGGCTCTCAGAGGTCACAAACCCATGGCCAGCCTCTTCTTCTTCGCCCGAGGACGACTCTGGATGATCAATGTAGACCTGCTTGCGCCGATCAGCGGTACCACGACGCAGGATCTGAATGTTCTGCATCGACATTCGACGCACGGACGGCTGCTTCTTGTGTCCAGTGCTTCCCGGAGCGTATGAGCG
The DNA here is from genome assembly GCA_027578915.1 of Coemansia sp. RSA 1200. Lineage (NCBI taxonomy): Eukaryota > Fungi > Kickxellomycota > Kickxellomycetes > Kickxellales > Kickxellaceae > Coemansia > Coemansia sp. RSA 1200. The sequence goes on from JANBTT010000009.1 coordinate 96,030, forward strand.
GCGGTGGTGTCTGTGCCGGTGTTTTCTTCCTTCGGGATCGGTGTGCTCGACCGAGTATGCGCTGGCTGTCGAGCACGACGCCGATCCTGACTCGCTGAAACTGCTGTCTGAGGATCCGTCGCTGTTGTACTCGCTCTGGCGCCTGTCTTCCTCGGTCGCCTTGTCCTTGCCAGACGACCCGCGGTACAGCGCAGTTGTGGACTTGTGCGTTCTGCGGTGGTGCTTGTGTCTGGATTGGTGGTGTCTGCCACGATTCTGCTGCTGCTGCTGCTGCTGTTGCTGTTGCACTTCGTCAGGGCGCGATGCTGGAGTGTGTGATGCCCCGCCCTCAGCTGCACTCTGAGGCGGAGGCATGCTTATTTGCGTTGGTGCCTGCCGACAACACTACCTGAATTATTGGTGCCAAGCAAAGTATTTGCTTGTTAGTCGTCTGTTTCGGACCCTATTAGAAAAAAGGCTAATGCTCTTCGCGCTCGAGTCGACCTAAAAGTACAGGTAATTGAGTGATGCAAACTAGCAGATGACAATTGATGGAATGGGTCGAAACTCTATAAAGTATGTTGGAAAGGAAAGAAAAAAGGAGAGAGCAAAGAAGTGGTCAACCATCGATAGCCACAGAAAGTAAATACAAGCAGGAGAAGAAGAGGTAGGCGTACATACTACCCAGTTGTTGTTATGAAGCAGAAAGAAAAAAAGAAATTGCCGCTTGCTTTGTGACTTTTTGCTTGCTTTCTTTCCAGCTGGCAGAAACTCAGGTGGCACTATGCACACTACTACTGTAATGCAATCATCCCACAAAACAAAAACAAAAGACGAGAAACCTCACAAATGGTGATTTTACTCATGGATAGCCATGGTCAGCTGCTGCTTTAGCTTTCATTTTTATTTTTTTACAACCCACACCATATCACAAGCAGCAACATTCTTGTGACTCGGAGATGGGTTTGGCTGATGATGAAGTGATATCCCCCGCCATTTCGGAACATCCCCCAGCATCAACAGCGACAACAGCAAGCGAGCAATGATGATGACGTGCCCCAGCTTCATCGATAGTGGCTGCTGCTCCCTCTGCTTGGCAACACAATAGATGTGTGTAGTACGCGGCCCGAAAAAATGTGAGGAAACAGATGGTGGTGGATCTTGTTTTTTTTTCCATGTTTATGTTTGTTTATCAATGTGCTTCCATATTTGGGAAAAGTGGTTTGAGAATAGCAGCCGCAGAAGATATGCCTATGATGCTATGTAGTGTCGGAAAACTCGATTGCACTATTTTTCGATTCAAAAGCAAGCTTTCTGTTGTTTCTTGCTCGTTCTTGTTGAAAACAATTTTGCGTGCGATGAAAATAAACCAAAAGGTATGTTGCTTTTGTATTAAATACTTTATTATTTTTATTTTCCATTAATGCATGCACAAACACACGATCATCATCTGAAGCTGTCAGATGAACCACAAGAATGCAATTTTTATTATATTTTTATTATTACTGCATACCAGCGTTAATTGATTTCCGTTGTGGTTGTTTTTCTGTAAAAACAAAAAAAGCTATAGAGGAGCAGTATAATGTAAATGTAAATGTGTGGACCTCATTCATTGACAAAAAATAAAACTATTTACTATCAACATGACCGATTGGAAAAATATCCATCCAATATGGAAGGCATGAGCAGCAACAATACCCGACATATAATGGCCGAATACATTCTGCATTTGGAATTTATTGGTTGTACAAGTAAACCTCACTCGCGCGCATGGCTAACCAATATTGCCAATAACCAAAAATAGCTTTGGCAAACGTTCATGTATGGATTCTACACCGAATTGATGTTGAAACAATCCACCTTTCTTGAGCTGTTTTGATACCTGTAGCAATACCATATTGATTTTTATTTTATTTTTATTGCCAAAAATGCGCAAATACAAAATGAAAACAATCAATGTAAAAATAATATCGTTTATTGTTTGTTGGTTTATGGAACAACAGAAACAATAATTATGATAATACCAACGGAATTGCAGCCCAAGGAAATAAATAAACAAAAGAATAACCACAGCGCCACTACGTAAATCAAACGTATGGTTTCAAGATACTTTTTGCTGTCAGCCAACACAGAATTTTCCATACAAGCCATTTCGTGTAATTTCTAATTGTTCGGCTAAATACCTGTGTTTTTGGCTTCTTCAAATGCCGATCTCTCCATTTCAATAATACCTTTCTGGTAGATAATGATGGGGAGAAGAGGCGCAATCTTGGAACTGTTGCCATAAATGTTTGTTCCAGTTGAAATGTTTGCCTGCTCCAGACTGTGAACATTATTTTAAAATGTACAAATAACATTAGCATCTACATAATTCAGCATTCAAAATGCTGGATCTTGCAAGTGGGCTTGTGTTTGTGCATCATTTATTTATAGTATTGTCCAAACGCAAACGCAGTAGCCATTCCAGATCTGATCAGATCAATATATACGAGTCTAATCGAATTGCTCTGATTGGCTTGATTTGGTATTATCATCCACTCATTTTCCATTGTATCTAAGCGTGCGGTTTGCACTACAAGAATTAGAAAAATGATGGAAAGACTCAAGAAATGGATACGGCTTGATGGCAACAGTGCGAGCCTTCAATAATCACCCTCTTCCCCCTCTTTGAACGTGTTTTTATATACTCCCTTTATATTGACAACAAATAATTGAAAATGGTGCGTACCTCGATACTCAAAACAGCATACTGACGATGGATTCGCATGGATGGAAAAATAAGAGAGAACGACGGGTTTGAAAAGTGAGAGAGAGGGGGAGGAGATGCGTGCATCTACAGACGAGGAAGATGAATCCATCGTGCACGCATCTATGTGGATGGATTTAGCTAGACGAATCCATTGCCTCTGTGTTGCCCTTGGGTTTTCATGCTATGGGTCTCAAAGTGCGTGAATGAATAGAAAATGGTTTTGAATTCGAATTCGAAGATTCATACTGTTGAATTGACGCAATGGAGGTGCGCATTTTGTGTGCTGACGAAACCGTCTTTACCTTTATGTACACATTTATTTTGCCAATCGTTCATACTTAACAATGGACGCAATACCTGCAGAAAAAGAGCCGCATTTGTATTCTCATTTGGTTGCCAAGCCAACCCCCATTTAGAGACAGCAGCCGGCATTCTTCTCTTCTTTCCAATCCGTGTCGAATCCCAAAAGCCTTGCAACAGTATCTGATAGTAATGGTCCGACTAAACGTATTTATTTGTATGTTCTCTTTTGTTGTCTGCGTGTAGTCGGGTTCCTTCCAGCGTCTTGTTGAGGTTGGCCGTGTTGTTCTGATCAACAGCGGAAGCGATGCAGGCAAGATTGCCACCATCGTTGAGATCGTTGACCACAGGCGTGCAATTGTTGATGGCCCGACCACCAACGTTAAGCGCCAGGTGGTTCCATTCAACAACGTCGTTCTCACCGACATCGTTGTCAAGAGCCTTCCCCGCGCAATCGGAAGCAAGCGTCTTGCCGTCTTCCTTGAGAAGAACCAGGTCGTCGAGGCATGGCAAAAGTCCGCCTGGGCCAAGAAGATTGATGCTCGCCAGCGCCGTGCTAACCTGTCCGACTTTGACCGCTTCAAGCTTATGCGCTTGAAGAAGCAGCAGCGCAACATTGTTGATCGCCAGGTTGCTTTGCTCAAGAAGGAGCGCGCATAAACAGAAAATGAGTGAAAGCCTTATTGACCCCACTTTCTTGCTTCTTTGTTTATGACATATATAAATGTACTACAGTGGTAGATTTGCTGGTTATTTAGGTTTGAAAGCATTTTTAAACATCAAAAAACCTCTCTTTTTGAATAGAGGGGAATAAAACGTCGTCTATTGAAAGCAAATGGCTCATTCTTGTTTACGCAAGTGCATGAGAACCAGCCTTGGAACCCCCTTATTGCCCGAATGTTGTAGATGTAGTCATCACCAAGATATCTTGGTAATTTCCATACCAATAACCTCACTCAAAATTTTTATATAGTACTGTATTTTTATTCTTTGTTCTCTCTGGATGCGAGTCATGCTTCCAAAAGTTTTGCCTGCTGTCTGGTTGCAGATATCGGATATTTGCAAGTTTCCCACATTGCTACTCACATCACTATTTACACACGGTTGTTTGTGTTTGGAGTAGAACAAAGTTCAAATATCTGAGTTGGGTTATGTAGATTATATTATACATTCTACAATACTTTGTGTTTCGCAATTGACGATCATCCCTAGATGGCGGATTGCCAAAACAAGCGGCCAAATTATGCAATTATTATGTTCTTTATAATTACTTATTGGGCACTGATTATACATGTCTTTAATTCGGATATGATAATAATAATAAGCAAAGTCGCTCCTGAACACGATAATCATTCCTTACAATGCATCCCTACTGTTTTCTTTTCTTTTTATGGAAAAGAAAAAAGAAGAATGAGCTAAAAAAAAGTAAACTGTATGCATGGCATGACACTTTTTTTCTTATTTTCTTTGCAATAAACAAAGCTAAGTTAATAATTCATACAAGAATCACGAGTGCATGAAGCTTTGAAACAGGATGAAAAAACATCTTGGGTTCTTCCTCAACACAAAAAGCGGATTTTTATTGCTTTCAAATGCAGGCGAGATTTGTTTGCTGAAAAAATTGTTGGGGATGAAAAAGCTGTAAAACATTAATAAGAAAAAAGTATGCTTTCGGCTCTTTATCTTTTATTGAATTCTCCCTAGTCGTTACTTGCTCTAGAATGCAAAAGATCAAACACGCATGTCAGATGTAGGCCATGTATGGTTTGTCAAACGAATAAAGAAAGTGATTTTTTAGAAATCATCATGTGCCGCAATGTATCTACTTTATTCCTTAAATAATCCAGTGTCCCCGTTTAATAATAAAAAATTGAAGACATTGCTATAATAACCGCTTGCGGCAATTGCCCTTTATTTTGGCACAAACAACTGATAAATTGAAATCAGAATTTGAAGCAGCGAAACGCAGACACCAAAGTAACGGGTTTCGCATGATTACATCACTTACATATTTGTTTGGACACCTTGCATAGACACAAGAAAATTAATAAACAGGTAATGACTACAACGCGTGGATAAAAATCATATTAATGTAGGAATATGGTCTTTTATGCTTGAAATACTTTTTCTAATCCAGCCATTACTGGAACAAAAAATAGCAGACTGAGCTAATTAAACATATGATTACGAATGTAATAAGAAGCAAGGTCAGCAAAAAAAAATAGAACGGCTACGTCTTTTCCCGCGCGCTTGCGTTTACGTGCTATTCGTCAATATCACCAGTGTATGAAAATGTTCTTTTTCTATTCCTTGGTCAGACTACAATGACATATTTCCTTTTTCGGTAATCTTTTCTCTAATCCACACACACTGAATGCCAAACAGAATAACATACGAAATGCAATTCCACACTCTGCCTTTGTTCTCTTTCCGTGCGTAATATATGTAAGAAGCAGATGATGCAGAGAAAAAGAAAAATAGTGGACTTTTGTTTTCTTTTGAAATACTCAAAAGAACTACAACAATGGATAAAGTAGGGAAAATGACTGTTCTTGTTCTTTTATTTCCCAAAACGAAAAGAAATTAAAAAACGCCATTTTTGGCAGACAGGTATCCATTATGTGTATTTGCAGACATATATACGCGCAAGCAAAATGCATATATAGATGCATGACAAAATGGCTTATTATAGAAATAGAGCAAGTTCTGTTGCTTCTTTTCTGTATCTCCACACTAGCAATAAAGCAAGCAGTTTTTCCAGAGCCATTATGAAAAAAACCATGTGAGGTAAATATAGATTATATCTATTTAATGTATTTGCTCAGCATGTAAAAAATAGGAAGGTAATTTTTTTGCAACCCAAACTAGAATAAATCTTACATTTATTTTAAAAAAACAAGAATAATAATAATAAATGTGGAAGAATAAATAGAGCATAGAGTGTAACAAGCCTGTTGGTCATTCGTTTTTTTTACAAAAATAAAAATAAAGGCACATCTTTCATAATGCTTCTACTTGCATGTAAAGACAAACATGCATGTGAGATGTGTCCAGCAAGGAACATGGCATACTGCGTTCTTTTGCCATGTTCATATATCCATTTTGGCATCAGAGATAAATTGTCTCCACAATCAGACCTGTGATTGCATTTCTTTTGTCATAGAAAACATATGATAAATGTGCTTTCTGTTAACTGGTGAGGTATATAGAAATAGTGACATTTTTGCATTTCAGTGCTTTTGTCAAGATGCACATTTGCGCCGGAGACCAGATAACCATCAGTAATATCTGCAAACCCATCGATTTTGCTGTTGCAATACCGCGAACCTCTTTGTTGCTCTGGCGAGCTACACACAAAGAGAAGGAAAGAAGGAGAAAATGGCCATTATCTGCAATGTAGCAAAATTTCTTTTTTAATTCGGGCGATTATGATGTGCTCTGCCGCCTTGCTTGGGTGCTTATTCTTTTCTAGACTGCATTTTATGGCTTGGTAGAACAAATAAGGAAAAAGTATTATTAAACGCATAAGGAATACTGCTTATTCATCAGGCTTTTATTTCCTCATTTAGAGCTCTGCCTCCTACAGAAATGGTGCGACTATCAAATAATAGAATATTTCCCCTTGCTGCTGCTGCTTCTTTTTTCTGCCACTTGCAATTTTAGCTTAATAGATAAATGAAACCGAAGCGCTTCTTTGTTTGTGCAAAGATGAAACATGTGCCAGTGAAATGCGTTAGATAACAACAATATCAGCACACAAGCAAAATGCAAAGCATTCTATTTTTCCCACCTACCGCGTACGCAAAAAAATCTTCCAGATAGCATTTTAATTTACGAGCAACTGTGACTAGACAAGAAAGAAAAACACATACACATACACAGAAGATAGACAAGCCAGGCAGACTGACCGACTGACGAACAAGCAAATAAACAAACAAGCAGAAGATGCAAACATGCAGAGGGTAGCCTGACGCTTGGTAATAATTTTTTATATTTACTTCATAAAAAATGTATTTAATACGTCAATGGAAATAAAGGATTGTACTGATATTGTAATGTATTGCTTACCTGGCCCTTGTTGCGATTAAGGATAAAGAAAAAGGGGGTTATGTACGAGGCATATGGTTGGAAATATGGCTAATTTTGGTTTATCTGCGGTAAATGGCTTTCGTTGACAACTGGGTAGTGTGCAGTGAATACGAGGTTGTTATTCATTTCAGGGGCTCTATAAAACAGAAAAACACTTGGTGTAGTGGTAGTATCAGTGGTAGTCGTAGTGTTAGTACACATGTGTATTCGTTTTTTCTTCTACCCTTGAGACAATTGGGGGAAGAGGGAAGTGGGGGAATAGATGGATGATTGAGGAAAGATGGGTGTGGGCTATTTTCACTATTGATAACCACGATGGCTGCCAGAATGCCTCTTTTGCCAGTATTCTAGCCAGCATTCATGTGGTGTTGCTGGTGGCGATATCAATATAAAAGAACTAAAAAATAAAGATAACAAAGAACATAGCAGCCACACCGCCTTTGACACTCTATACGGCTGCTTTAGGACAAAACAAAAAATGACAAGAGCGCGTGGAATCGAGAAGCCTGTGGAGGACGATTTGTATGAATGGAAAAGAAAAAAGGTCGAAGAAGAAAAGGGCTCCATCTCCGCCTTGCGTCGTTTACAAGTCGCCGACAAGTCAGCCGGTGCTTTTTTGTTTTACACTTTGAAGAAGCCCGATTGTTTTCTTTTTTCTAGTTGCAGCGTCTGCTTGGGCTCTTCGGGCAAAGAACAAACCAACGCGCTTTGTTTGCTCCCCCGGGGTGGGCAGGCCAAGCCCCACCCCCTTGTCACCATCCCCCTAGTTGACCCCACAGCCGCCAGCACTTTCACTAAACATGCTGCACATTGCACAATAAAACAGCAAAAGGAAAAAGAGAAACGCAGAAAAGACAGCATCAGCAGCGACCAAGAAAAAGGCTTTTTCTGTCGACATAAGCGCGCGGGCTCTTGTGATTTTCATGGTTGTTTATTTTGCACACTTTTCTATTTCCATTACGTTTTAGCATGCATTCAGCTATTTTTCATATAATTAACATTTTGAGGCCTTTTGTCGTTTCTATTTTACAGCGCGCAGCATGCCCATGCCATTTATGATTAGGCTGCCAATCTTGCCACAAACCCATTTGTCCACCAACTTCCGGTGGCCGTCACCTTATACTGACTGCGTATTTATTTGTTCTTTTACTTCTCCTCTATCCACTCCACCCCCTTTTTCTGCTGCTCGTCTGCCTTTTCTTTTCTCTTCTTGCTCCAGAAACTACATAAAAGATAGCCTTATTTCTTCCTCTGTGTGCCTTTAATATTTTATCAAAATCTTTCTCTGTTCTTTAGCCGCGTGTTTATCGTCATCCTGTACTTCAAAAGAGGTTTACTTTTTATACTTTTTCTAATTGTCCCAGCCCACCATATCACGCATGTTCTAATTACATGTTCGCCAATTCGATTCTGCTGATATTTGGTTTTTTATTTTATTAGCTGCAATCCCGTGCACACTTTCCAATACAAATCTGCCAATCCCACCAGCACTTCCATATAACCTTTTGCGGCATTGCAGCAGCTAATTGACTTTGTCGCTCATTGTAATATTTGCTGCGTCCGATTCTACCAGTTCCATACTTTTTTTCTTATTTACAAGCGCACTCTTCTCTTTTCGTCCCACACTGGGTACACTTTATTTATTTATATCTATAAAAAGGCAAAACCTAAAGGTACTTGGTGTTTGCTAATCATCGCTCGCTTTGTTGCAGCAACAAAAAAGAGGGAAAATAAAGCTTGCTCAACTTTTTGGCATTATCCATTTTCCTATTCTGTTAATTGACCTCTATTGTCCTTGTCCTTATTAGGATTGCCCTTTCTTTTTTTACACTCCGCTCCACACACGCACTCCATTTTATCCTCAGTCGCTAGTTCTTTATTTATCTTGTTCATTTCCGTAAGGATATTCCTGGCTGAAATATCCTTTGTCATTTCCGTTTTCTATCTTTTTACTTTCTCTTTCTTGCTTGCTTGCTTTTTTGACTTGGGGATATCCTTTACCTGTTCAATCTAACCGATAAACAGCAACACGAGGTTTTTTTTACTTTTATCTAGCTACTCTGGCAACATCTTTGGTTGTCATAAAGTACCTGCCAACCGAAACAACACAACATAACATAACATAACATAGCACAGCATAGCATAACACTTTCCCCAATTGTCCTTGCTAGCAATTCCTGCTACCTTGACTATCCAGTGTCAAAAGTCTTGTGAAAGGGTTTATGCTTGAAATTGTTTTTCGGATAGAGCTTGCAATACAGCATTCTGACAGATAATATCTTTTTTGTTCCATTCTCTTTATTTTCTTTTCACCGCCTCTATCTTTCTCTTTCCCCCTGACTGCTATTTTTCATCCGGTTTTCACCAATTTAGAAAACAAAGAGGCCATTGTTTCGTATATTAGTTTTTTCATATAACGTATTCTCTATTATTTTCTAATCTCCTCCGCCTCTCGGCCACATAAAACAAGTAACCAAACAGACAAAGCAAGCAAGCCAACAAGCAAGAAGCATCAATTGTGCCATTAAGCACATCACATTCCGGCTTCCCCTTGTTTGTTGTTCCTTGCCTTCTGCCTGCCACAGTTACATGGTCGTCTCTGTTTTCTATTTTCTGCGTCTAATCTTTCAATTGTAAGCCCAAAAAGCAAAAAACAGTCGCTGGTTGCATAAACCAGCTTCCTTTTCAGCCAACCAAACCGCAGCTTCACAGACGAACAAAAGCAACTAAATAAACCCCTGCTGCAGCATATAGCGCGCATACTATCCATTCGACTTTCCATTTCCCTTCTCCCATTGAAACACACACATACGCGCGTACACTGCACAATGGCAACCCACCACTACGCACCAGTCTCGCAGGTTTCCCTACCTCCCCATTCTCCTTCTCCCAGCGATGACCACGCCTACAACAAACATAATAGCGCAGGATGCACAGGTCCAGTTGGCAACAACGAACACTCTCACCCATATGCGCACAATGGACCAAGGAATGCTGACATGTACCTCCATGCTGGTGGTGCAGGAAATGAAACAAGAAAGCAGATTGGCACCGGCTTCAGCGGCGCTCGCTACAATGGTGAAGGTCCCTTGCCAAATCAGGCGGAAATTAACGCGATGGATGTGGCTGAGCTGCGTCAAGTGGTATCGTATCTAGTCTACAACCGCAAGCCCACACGGTCGCCGACGCCCACATCCTCGGCCACTGATGTTCCGCCAGGCCTTCGCCTTTGCTCGCCGACATCGCCCACCTTTTCCTCATCGTCGTCCTACGCATCTGCTTCCTCGCTAAGCACCTCTGCAGCCTTTCGCCGGACGCCTGTGCAAGCACACCAAACCTTAGCAGCGCTGCAAGGCATCTCCAAGGCTGATCCCCATGCGCGGAAGCGTGTCAGGCACGACTCTGACACTTCCGCAACGCATCGAATGGGCATCGATCTTCTTCTGAACGCATCCACGCTCTCCGACAGGATTGGCGACTGCCCGAGGCGGCTGTCACCTGTGGCAAGCGAAAGGGGAAGCTGGTGCGACTCTCACCGACTGCCCAGACTTCCCCCGATTTCGCAGCTGGAGGGTGCGCGCGATACGGAGCCCAGGGCCCAAGATATGTCTGCTTCACTGCCGTCGCCTAGCTTTGGCGCCCAATCGATGTCGCTGCCAGTAGACTCGTTGTCTTTTACAATGGGTTCAGTAGGCACATCTTCACTCAAGGCATACAAGCTTGGTGGTGGAGCAACAGCAAAAGGAGGCTGCGGCTCAGGCTCGTTGGCACACACAGCCTCGCACTCGCAGCCGTTTCCGCCGCCGCTCTCCACAACGCGCTCGCAGCCTGGGATCTGCCAGAACCTGTCGCCGCCGGCATCTAACCACAGCTCGCCCAACGGTATAACACCGGCGGACAAGATGCACCGCTCTTCTTCTTACACCTCAAAAGTGTGCATTTCGCAGATTCCCAGCGCTGACACAACTCCATTGCCTCCCACTGGCGACAGTGTTGTGTGCTCTGACATTTCTCGCCGTCGCCCTTACCCAGCAACGCCAGCAACCCCCTCGATGCACCCGACGCAGCCCGTGTACATTCAACAACGGCCGCCGCCGCAGCAGCAGCAGCAACCGCAGCAGCAGAGGCACTTGTCTCCGCAAGAGTCTGGACGCCCTGGATTTTCATTCCATCAGTCGCCGGTACTTCACCACGGGGCGCCAACCTCACCGCGCAACCTCTACATGCAAGCACAGGGCTACTTTTCGCACCAGGCACCGCCACAGCACTCGGGGCAAGCACAGGCGTTCTCTCATCCTCCGCCGCCGCCAATGCACATGCAGCACGGCCTGTCAATCCAGCAGCATATGGTGCCAGCGTCCATGCATGGTCATCTTGCCCAGCCACCTCCGCCGCTCCAGCTCCAGCAGCACCAGATCCACAACCCCGAGCCCATGTCTGGGGCAAGAAACGTGAGCAAGCCCAAGTTCAACTACGCATTCCTGGATACCAAGCGGCCGCGTGGGCCCTCCTCGCGGTGGACTTCTGAGGAAGACGAGCTTCTCAAGCAGGCAGTCAGACAGTATGGCGAGGACAGACAGTGGGTAAAGGTTGCGCAACAGGTGCCTGGAAGATCTAATCTTCAGTGCAGACAGCGCTGGCTCTGCAACATTAGAGCGCAGGTGGAAAGAGAGCGCAATACCACTAGCACTACCGGTACATCTGCAGCTACTACTTCTGCTGTAGCAGCAACCGCAACAAATGTGTAATCTGTCCAAAAAAATTTACTTTAGAGAGTGTACCATTTATGTTTTTGTTTTCTTGCTGTTCTCATCTACTTTTTTTTTACAATTCTGTTTATTAAATTTGGTAATGTTTCTTTTTTCTCAATATTGTTTTACCATGGCATGATGACATTGTCAGTGAAATTTAGAATATTTTATTCAATCTATTCGTGAGTTGTTTAATATCCAGTGCGGCACATGTTGATGTGAGCAGTGTATTCATTCTATTATTTCATTAATTATCCAAATATTATTTTTCAAAAAACATATATAGACATATTATGTCGTTAAATATGTAAAAATGAGCAGATGAAGATGGGAGAAACATTAGGTGCAACAGATGTAAAATGCACATGCACAGGCACATGTGCATGGAAAAACAAATCGAAAAAGACAAATACGGAACACAGAAAGAACACTTTGATAAAGAATGGTACAAAAAAAGCAAAAGACAAAGGCAAGACAATAACAACAATAATTATAATAATAATAAAGCTATCGCAGTGGGTACTATTGTTGCCCAGCAGATATATGACCTTTAGCAGTAGTAAAGAAAAATACAAAAACCCTCAATGACAAAAGCTGGAGGAGATGTTCAACACAAGTGCACCATATAATTCGGCATATACGGAAGGAAGCGAAGAACCTGGCAAAGCCGAAGACGAAACGAATGGATGCATATATTAAAGCGAATGTGACATCCGCAGCACTGGTGGGTATACAGAACAATGGGTACAATGGCAATAATATCATCAGTACCAGGTAAAAAAAAGGAACACAAGAGAGTGCAAGGACGAGGGGAAAAAGAAATTTAGACGAACAGAACAGGGATCCAAATGTTTATTTTTATTCTTCATTTATTCTTTTGGGGGCACATTGATAGTGGCAAGAATAAAAGGGCAAGAAATAATTAATACATGTTTCCTGACTTTTTGACATGAATAGATAAAATAAAGAGAATGAATCAATCAGTAATAATAGATCTTGGTCACAACAAAACCAAGAAATATGAATTGCATTTGAAATAAAAAGATTGTTGATTTTCATAACTAAAATACAATAGTGCGCAAACGCAAGGAACAAAAAAGAATAATGAAAAGTAATTTTGGAATAGGAAAAAGGGAGTTTCTTTTGAAAAGAAATGGACATTGAGAACACATCAAGACAAACCAACCCAAAAAAGAAGACAGGAAAATAAGAAGGGATCTGGCAAAAAGACTGAATGAACGATGCATGCAAACATTGAAAAACAACTAGTCGAAATTCTTTGTCATTTGGGGGAGAGGGATGAAGAATAATGAACAAGCGAGAAAAAAAAAAAGAAAAAACATGTGGAATACTCTGAATGCAACTCAAGATACCCATGCTTCTCATAAACATGTAAAAAAAAGGACACGCAGTGACGGATAGTGGTTGTTTATTCATTTTCCACAGCCTTCAATAAGTGACAAATGAATTATTCAATTGAATGCAGACGAGGATCATCGACAAGCAAGCATAATTTGCATTATTTGTTTGGCAAGGAGAAAAACACACAGTATTTCAAACAATAAACCATCCCTATTTTTTATTACTCATATATTTGCACAAACTTGCCTTTTTCAATTCGATCGAGGCGAGTAATAGAAATTAGAGCAAGAAATAGTTAATACAATGATAATAAAATTTTGCAAACACAACATTACGAACCCGTGACTCTGGCTTTTTGTGTTAGCAATTGATACAAAACAAGGCATTGTTAGGGTATTCGTACTTAAGAGAAATAAAGAATATGCATGCAAAGTAAAGGAATATTGAAATTAGCAAAAGAAAAAAGTGAACGCCTTGCTGGCAGAATAAAATAACAAGCGAAATAAAGAAAAATGTGTGTATGTATGTATGTGCAAGGATAATGAGCAAAGAGAATGGTGAGAAAGAGACAGATGAATTGGCAGAATAGTACGTCGAGGGAGGATTGTGTTGTGTTATTTGTTTCCCAGCCGCTGATCTTTTGTAATTATCTTAATAAAACATTTGCACTCTATACATACTGGACAAGTGAATTCTTTTGCTAGTGCTACAACTATCACCGCTAGCAACACATAGAACATCAACAATGGAAGGGGCAGTGTATTCCGGCCGCAATGCACGCAGCAACCAGAGAGAAGCAAGAGCATGGGGCTTTACTTGTTCGCTGAGCAACGGAGGTGGCATGCTTGGAGATGTCCATTCGAGGTGTTTTTTCTTTCGTAATAATAATAGTTTGTATCTTTACATCTTTTTCTTATTTTATACATCCATGCATAATGAAAAAAGATAGTTGGTTGGTGCTAAACATGCAAAAAAAGAGAAAATGAGATAACTGGTTGTCTGCTCCTATAACCAAGCAAGCAGGGTTAAGCCAGGGAGCTGGGATGCGCAGTGTTTCACGTAGGCACACAGCACGGATCAGCTAGTTGGTGTTGCTAACATCGCTAAAGTCGTTGTTGTCGCTTGCGTTGTCGCTGATATTGTCGCCGGTGTTATCGCTGGCGTTGTCAACCCTGGCGCCGGTGTTGGAATTCGGACAGGCGGCGGCAATGTGGCCGACCTTCCCGCAGGCGTAGCACTCGCGAGTATCGGGGCCTCTCGAGCTCTGGTCGTCATTGCGGTGGAAGCAGAATCTCGCCATGTGGCCCACACGGTTGCACACGTAGCACTTGACCGGGGGCTTGGTGCAGCCCCTGGCAATATGGTTTGGCAGGCCGCAGTTGTGGCAGATGGTAGTTGCCCTGTCGCCACCAAAACCACTGCGCTCGCCACTGCTGCTGCCGCCGGTAAAGTCCTCGCGGTCGCTGCCAAATCCTCTGCGTCCGCCGCGGAACCCGCCACGCCGACCACGGAACGCCCCTCTGCTGCTATTGAAGCCGCCGCGTCCAAACCGCGCCGTGCCCCGGCCAAACAAACCGTATTCCGCATCGCCGCCAGACTCTGTGAGGTTGGGACAGTCGGCTTTTAGATGGCCGGGTTTCTGACACACAAAGCACTCGCGCAGCTGGGGGCCCAGCGGGTGCGGGCAGTCCTTGATCAAATGGTCTGTCCCGCTGCAGTTGTAGCACCTGCTCGCTGGCGATCTGCAAACAGCAGCCAGGTGGCCCGGTTTCCCGCATTTCGTGCACAGCATTTCGTGTCCAATTCTTCTCTCGAGGAGCGGTGAGTGGTTTTCTTTATTCGTTGTATCCCTTCGGACTACTTGAAGCAAACCCAAACAGACAGTCGTATAGCGTCAGTACATTTGAAATATAGCCCCCCTTTGCAAGGTCCACTTGGCTTTGCCAAGCTCTTCGTGTTCCTCACTCCCAGCACCGATAATACGTGTACAGGAAGGGTAGACAGGCTAAGCAAAAGAAATGACCTACCTGAAGTATAAATCGCCTTGCTTCGCTTCGCTACTTTCCGAGTAAGCCGTCAAAATTCGTCGCTTCCGCTTCCACGAAATAAAAGAAAAATGGTAGAACTGATATAAGTCAATATGTTTCTGTTAGATAAAAAATAGATTCTAAAAAGGAAGAAAGGGGGAAAAAGGAAAGAAGACTTGGTTGCTAATAGAAAAAAAGCCCGTCCCCCTTTTGCGTTTCGTCACAATATACAGCAGACATTGTGGTTCCACCTCCATTTCTTTGCGCTCTTTTCACTCCTTGGACTTGTTTTTTTCTACAAAGCCCAGCAAATGAAAAGAAGCTTCATTTCGTTTTTTGTGTTTCTATTTTGCTGAGCTTTGCAATAATTCCATGGATCAGTTGTTGATTCCACTCTGGATCACAACGTAGTTCCTACATAGTGTTTCAAGAATTGGTTTTATGGCGTGGAGGATGTGGATCTCACCAGATACCTAAGCGCATATACAGTCTAGCGTTTCTTGTCTTGCACAAGCGAGCCAACGCAAACTAAACAGAGTCGCAATCTCTACTGCAGAATACTAAAATATCGGCACCCGGCGGAAAAAAAACATTAGCTGACAAAGCTTACATCCACGATGACCACCAGAGCTGCAACCGCAATATTTATGAGAGCTCTCCTGCGAAAGATGAAAAAAGCCGCCGCCTCTCCCCACCCATCTTCTGCTGTCATCATCGTTTTGCCCTTCTTCATGGTTCCTTTGTTAGCTTTTTTTCGTTTCTTTCTTTCTTTTTTCCCACAAATTATTCTTTTGGGCTTGTTGTATGTGTTATATCAGCACAACTAGATATTACCATCCACTTTCTCTCTCTCGTTCTGTATTCCAGACACCACATATCCCACATACAACCCTACTATATCTTTCTTACACAAACCTGTCTATTTTATATTTAAATGTCGTCGTTCATGCGGACCATTGCATTTCATTAATTTTGTTTCCTACTCGTAAACACTTACGCTACTCGTAGAAAGAACAAAAAACAGGACGACCAGCTTCAATACGGGGTTGTTAGCGCCTTTTATTTAGAGGGAGTGCCGACAGTAATTTCCCCTTTCATCTCATTCACTCTCCTCGGTCACAAGGAGGCGGGTTGTTGCTGGATTCGCCAACGGAAAATATAAAGAACCTCAGATACCACACATTCAGATAATGCCACTTTCACAGCAGAATTACGAGGAGGAAGACGAGTGCAGCAACGAAGCACAAACGTTGGTGCAAACACAGCAGCATACACACCAGACGGCGGCAGTAGAAGCAGACCATGACTCCAGTGCCTCGACAGCAGCGTGGCAGCAAGTGTCGGCGGCAGACATGCCGTCTGCTGCTGAGCCAAGGGACGACATCCTGACTGGCACATCGCCGCTCCCGACACGAAGCAGCAGTAGTGGCAGCGGCAGCAGCACAGGGCGCGCACACTCGGTGTCGGCCAGGGCGTCACCGTATGCACGGCCATCCTCATTGCCATCGGGACGGCACCACGGCGCAGGCGGCGAGATAGTCAACATCCCGCGCACGGCGCAGTACCACGCGGTGGGGATGCCCGCACGGCATCCGCTGGGCGTGCAGACGGAGTCGATGCAATTTGACGATACATCCACAGAGTCTGTTGAGAGCGCGTCGGCTGACGGGCGGTCGGAGGTTGCCAGCAACGAGTCGCCATCGCCATCGCCATCGCTGCGACCGCCGCCGACCGTCGTGGCAGCACAGCGGAGTCGCGGTCCACCATTAGGCGACGATGAGGAGGATTTGCTGGACCAGACGTCGCGGTTCCTGTTGCCGCTGGGCATTGATGCTGAAGTATCGAGCAGTGATGAGAACAATGAGACGGCCGAGGAAGCAGGCAGAAGTGGAATAAGCAGCACTGCAAGCGCTGGTGCATTGGCAAGCGATGACCAGCAGCCAGAGACCCAAACCCCAGCAACAGCAGCAGCCACTGCGTCCTCATCGTACTCCGGCAACACAAAGGACGTTGTCGGTTGCCCAATATGCCTGGACACGATCCGCGAAGCATTCATGACAGCGTGTGGACACTCGTTCTGCTACCGATGCATATCGCAGCACCTGTGCGAACGCCAGAACTGCCCGATGTGTTTCCAAACGCTGGACATTGACCAGATATACCCGAACTTTGCGCTCAACAAACTTATTTTGCGGAAAAGCGCCGAGGCAGCCGAAGGCGGCAGCGGTGCCACCGCCGACTCGTTGCAGCGGCCAGGCAGCCTTGTACGGCAGTTGCGCGATAGTGTGCAGGATGGTGCCACGCTTGACGCGGACGAGATTGATGCGCTGCTGGCGGTGCTGCAGAAGAAGAAGCAGGCGCTGCGCACGAGTGAGCGGCGGTTCGAGGTGGCTACGATGCGGCAGTTCCTGACCACTGCGCGGGCACGCAAGATGGCGGCCATGGAGGTGCTGCGTAAGGAGCTGCTCGTGGTGGACGATGATCTGGAATACATGAGCGCCCAGCTGGACGGGTGTCGCCGCGTATCGGCTGCGCTGCAGCCGGACGACGCGTATGCGGATGGGCTTGTTGCGAAGGCACGGCTCGTGGCTCCGCGCACCACAGATACTACGTGTGTGCAGGTGCCGAATGCAGCGACAACGGCAGCATCAGCAGCAGCAGCAGCAGCAACGGGAGTGGCGATGGTGGGTGATGAGCCACGCAACAAGCGCGTGGACGAGCATTACAGCGACCTCGAGGCGTTCTACTTCAGCTCGCGGATGCGCGGCGGCGTGTCGGGCGGCGAGGCCGGGTTGGGCGAGTTCCTTGAAACGCTGACAACGGTTGCGCGACACGAGCGGTTAAGGCCGGTGGCGACGCTGCGGTACGGTGACAGCACGGCGAGCACAGCCATTGTGGCAAGCATCGAGTTCGACCGCGATGATGAGATCTTTGCGGTGGCCGGCGTTACGCGCAAGATCAAGATCTACGACTTTTCGAATATGGTGCAGCAGGCCGATATCTGGAATGATCTGACGCAGATTGCACGGCATAGACGGATGCAGGGCGCCAAGCAGGCGGCAGGCAGACGTAGCGAATGGTGGGCGCGAGATGACGACGACAATGGCGGCACGAGTCCAGCAACGGACGATGCGCAGGCGCTGATGCCGACGGCGCTGCAATACCCGGTGGCAGAGTTCACCAATCGGTCAAAGATCAGCTGTCTTAGCTACAACCCCTACATCAAGGCGCAGCTTGCGTGCTCGGACTACGAGGGAATGATCTCGCTGTGGGACGTCAGCGCCGGCATACCGACGATGTATCTGGGCGAGCACGAGAAGCGCGCATGGAGCGTGGACTTTTCGCAGGTGGATCCGACCCGTCTGTGTAGCGGCAGCGATGACGGCAAGGTCAAGATCTGGACCACAAACAGACAGCAGTCGGTGATGACCATTGAAGGCAAGGCCAACGTGTGCTGCGTGCGGTTCAGTCCCGTGCACAGCAACATTATGAGTTTTGGCAGCGCCGACCACAATGTGCACTGCTTCGATCTCCGCGCGCCCAGCCAGCCGCTGTGCGTGCTGCGCGGCCACAGCAAGGCCGTGTCGTACACGCGGTTTCTGTCGCCCGACGAGATCGTCTCGGCGTCCACCGACAGTTCGCTGAAGCTGTGGAGTCTTCGTTCGCAGGAGTGCGTGCGCACCTTCAGCGGCCACACCAACGAGAAGAACTTTGTTGGCCTGACCACCAGCGGCAGCGAATGGATCGCCTGCGGCAGCGAAAATAACACCATGTACGCCTACCACCGGAACCTGTCGCATCCCGTCGTGGTGCATCGCTTCGGTAACTGCAACTCCGTCACCGGCGTCGAGCAGCCCGAGGACGACCCCTCGCTGTTTGTCAGCGCTGTGTGTTGGAAGAAAAAGTCTAACACCATGCTGTCTGCCAACAGCCAGGGCATCATCAAGGTCCTTGACATGGCGTGAATGGGTCTTTATCGCTTTGCTTCGTTGTCCCCTCCTCCTCCCCTGTTTCTACTAATTCAAGGAAAGGGAGGGCCCCCGTTTGTTTGTTCTAACTCTGTGTAAATGTTGTTTTCGTCCCTTTTCTGTGTTCTTTCCTTTATGTTCCTATTCTAGAGCTTAATTCCTTTGATCTCCTGTATTAAAATAAAGATTAAATCCGGCCCTCAGCACAGCAGCAAAACCATAAGGCAGAAGCTGCCATGGCAGAGGAGTGGTTTGCGCAGACAATTCCTCAATGTTCTGGCACTGGATTCGGTTAGCACTGCACTGTCCGATCCACAATCCGCTTATTCTCTATAATTACTAGTACAAGCTCCAGAATACGATGCGGGAGATCATTACGCTGCAGTTCGGCGAGCACGCCAACTACGTAGGGATGCACTTTTGGAACATGGCGCAACGGCAGGCAGAGAAGGCCAGAGAGAGCAGCGGTAGTGGTGGTGGTGGCGATACTGACAGCGAGCATGTTCTGTTCAGTGAGAGGCGGCGGCAACCGCGTGCTCTGGTGTTTGATCGCGCCAGTGCGTTTGGGTCGCTGGGTCGTGCTGACATGCAGTCCACCGGCGACGATGCGCGTGACCAGGAGCAGGCGCTGTGGGGCGGCGCCAGCGAGGTGTACCGCCAGCAGCAGCAGCAGCAGCCGGCACCACACAGCAGCAGCAATGACAATACTGTAGACCAGAGTGGCGGCGGGGTGCAGGCGTGGCCTGATTTTCGGCAATCCGTAGGGTTTGGCAACCGGTCGCTCGAGGTGGTGTCGGGGGTGGAGTTTGGTAACAGTCTGGGCGAGATGACGACATTTGACGAAGGGTGGCAAGTGTTTTCGGGAACCGATGCGCGGCGTGGCGATGTGCTGGATGACGGCGGGTTCCGCATGTACGCCGAGGAATGTGATCGTCTTCAGGGGTTCCAGGCCTTTACTGACGCTACCGGTGGATTTGCCGGGTATGCGGCGGCCTTCGTTGAGCGGGTGCGGGACGAGTTTCCCAAATCTCCCGTTGTTGTGTATTCCGTGGATGCTGCTGCTACACGCGACTCTGTGGCTAGCGCTGGACCACGGGCCGTTGATGTTGCGGTGGCTACGGCTACGGCGCTCGAGTCTGCGTCGCTTGGCGTTTCGCTTTACTTGCCGTCGCGTGTCGGTGACGGTGTGCGGAGAGCTGGCCTGGACAGCTTGTTCGGCGCTAGCGGGCTGCTGGCAATGAACGTTGCGCAGTGGACGCAGCCATTGGTGGAGGGCTCACGTGTGCTTGACGACGTAGTTGCGCTGGTGACGCAGCAGAGCCATCTACGCCTTGCAGAGTCCGTGGTATCACCCGGCCTGTGTGCCATTGCACCCAATAATAACAACAACAACAACGATAAAAATGTCGCCGATATTGTTTCCCGCAAGTTCACTGCATGCTCAGATGTCGCTGGTGATTGTCTGCGCAGTCTGGGCGGCGCCTTCTCCGTTGACCGCGGCACATCCTTTGGCGGCGATGTACTGGCCCATTATCTCCCCTCGCCTGCGCGTGTTCGCTGCGCTGACGGCGCCGTTGTGCTGCCGACAATTTTTCCGAGCATCCTTCGTTCCATTGGCAAAGACGGTTTCATTGCACAGCATCTGCCATCATCCGTAACGACGGATGCCGATATAACAACGGTTGGCGAGGTACGTGTTGCTGGGCTGCTGTGCACGACGCGCGCAACAGCTGTCCATCTGCAGCAGCTGCGCTCGGTGCTTTCGGTTGAGGGCTCGAGGTATCTGAAGGACTACGAGCGCGACACTATCCGCGAGCTGCGGTATGCTTTGGATGGCGAAATCGACAGGTACATGGCCATTGGCTAAAGCAAAGTCTATTGTTATCGCCTGTTCCCTTTATTTTGCTTGTCGATCAAAATGCAGGTCTCTCTCTTGTCTGTGCTTCAAGATATCTGTTGGAAGTCTGGAATGGGATTGGGGAAAATGTTTCATCGACAGAATACATGCACATTTATTGTTCTGTTTGTTTATTTCCCATCTCTCCTCGCCCTTTTCAGTCTTTTTACATCTTGTCCTTTCTGGCTAGGTGGTTATTTGGCGAATAGTATTATGTTTTTCTGCGATGCTCAAACACGCACAGGAAGAGCACAGGATACTACCACCCCTACAGGGTCATCTGTCCAGATGATTCTGTTGTGTGTTGTATATTGTGGAGACCACTTGAGCGTTTTGTGCTGAGGAAATCGAGTGTGAGGCAGATATTCAGAACAGAACTGGACTGGACTGGTTGGCTGACATGAGTGACTTTGTCAGCTGGTCTGGCTTTTCTTATTTACAATCTGTGCCAGAAGGATGATGACTGTGTGTATGTGGAGAGGAATTTAATTGGCCCACATCTCCAGTTCTGTGTATTCTTCTCAGACACATATGATGGGAACAACGCTCATCTGTTTGCCTAGCTGTCTGGACCGCCTGAACGATGCGCAGCAGTAAAACGGATTTTCCAGTCATGAACTTCTTAATCGCAATGATAATGACCGACGTGGATGGGTGTGGAGACGATGGGGTTCTTTTTTCTTCTCTTATTCCGATCGTCTTTCTTCTTTCACCTTTTTGCTTGTCCTTTTTTGGCTAGAAAAGGAAAAAACAGGAGAAAGAAATAAAGGAAAAAAGGACCAAAAGAAAGTCCTGTGCGTCCTTTTGAAACCGTCTGTCCACTTCTTTTGTTTCTTTCCTTTTTACATGAAGGAAGTCCAGACATGACGGATGATGATACATCTACATCACATTCGTCTGGCCACCATCCTGGCCTGGCGAACAACCAGCCGCACTAAAGCCAGTCAGGCGGAAGAAAGAAACGGGGAGGGATGGAGTGGGCTGGGCTGGGCTGGGTTGGGCGCAGTAAAAGGATTTGCAAGGCACAGCTGAGGCTGAATAAAAAAATGTGTAACAAACTTTAAGCTTTAAGCGTTTAACCAGCATGAAGAGAGATGGGATTGGCCTTTTTTTCTCTTAATTCTGCCAGTCAGCAATAAACAACGTCATTTTCTCTACTGCTCTCTTTCTTCACCCAGTCTTGTTCTCTTTCTGTGTGCCTTCTCATTTCTCTGTTCTCCCGTATTTTTGTTTCTTGACTGGAGAGTGGGTTTCTTGCTGAACAAGAATTTTTTTGATAATAATAGTAATAAAAATCGGTTTAGTCTCTGGTGCATCAAGAGAAGCATTTTCTTCTGTCGAAAACCCAAACAAACAAACGGTCTATTGTACACTCTTCTGTTTATAACTCCTACTATTTGCTTTCTTGCCTGTCATTAGAGCTCTATCGATAATAAATAGTCCAGCAACACAACGGGCAGCCAAAAGAGCAAGGAGAGAATAGGAAATAAATAATTCTATAGAATAGGTTTACGCCTCAACAACTGTTTGAACGCCCTGCAAACAAGCTCGGAAGCTTCTGTCAGTCACACCACCAGCAGCAGATATCCACATTCCATCCCATCAAGCGTTTTTCTTATTGAAGTGAGCCTTGTTCTGATTTTTTTTCTTAAAGAAAAGAAATAAGCAGACACAAGCTGTTCCCTTCTTGCATCTTGCCTTTTTTTTCTCGCTTTATCTGCATCCATGGGTTTGATGGAATAGTGCGTTGTTGCCTGCTTTTTGTTTCTATTTCTCTTTTTCTCTTGCAAGCGTTTGGGAAACATTGGAGAGAAAAAAAAAGCTCCTTATATTTCCAGCATATTTTTTCTTTTTTTTTTTTATTGACCTCCATCCATCACTTTTCATTCTTCGTTCCTCGTTTTTTCCTTCCTTTAAGCCTTGGTCCTGGTACTCCTTGGTCCACAAGACATCCCAGACCATTGCTTGCTTCTTATATATGCATATAGTTCTTCTCGTTACTTGTTTATTCCATTAATATTTTCTCTTTCTTCTTCTCCTAAACACCAATAATGGCCACCACTGTATCAGCTTCCAGCGCCTCGGCAGTCCCATCACAAGCATCCACTGGAGATACACATGAAAACAACACCCTGTCTACCGGACTCGCCCGGTGTCGAAAGTGGCTGGGACACCACAGAAACACCAGCACATTAGCGTATCCATCCTCATCCTCATCGACATCCACAGCACCACGGACAACATCTTCTGGAACCACCGGTCGCCCGACAGCGTACAGCTCCACAGCAGACCTCGCGTCCTCCACACCCAGCAACTCTGGCTCAAGCCTTGGTGGTGCACCAAGCAATGCCAATCACATCAACTCTGCCATTACGCCAGCCACTGCATCAGCCACATCGCCAGCCATGGCCGCATCTGCCGCTGCGTGTCCTCCGCTGCTGCATCGAATGAATGGGAGATGGTCCGGATGCCTAGCGCCGACGCTGAGCAGCCGCTCGCTGACCGGCGGACCCCAGCAATCGTCAGCACTCAGGACGCGCACTAGCGCCCTGGTTGGCACTGTCACTGTAGCGGATGAATCTAGTCGAGCGCCGAGCATAAGGATGCAACAGCAACACAACAATGCGTGTGCAGTGTCGTTGCAGCAGCGCACGGCCGGGGTGAGGGACAGTCTGACCAGCGCCAGCCATTCGAGCTCCAGCATCCACTCGCTTCACCTCACTCCTCGCGAGAGCCTGGGACGGCGGTCGTCAAGAGCCACGCGACCTGACACGGGCTTGTCTGCCCCCATGGCAATAGTGGACAACAACCTGAACCCCGAAATCCATCACGTGCGCCACCCCTCGCACTCTCGCATCCCTGGCGCCGCACTCCCTCTTTCTCCCATATCGGCATCGCCGTCGCACTCGCTCAGCTCGGTGGTGCTTAGTGCCGAACCACCTGCATGTCGCTCTGCCATTCTCTGGGACGCTGACAGAGAGGACGAACCCATGCCATATTCCAGCCAGCCAGCAGCTATCGAGCTTAGCCCTGTCACGCCGCGCAGCTCCCATGACAATACCAACGGCATCAACAGTGGCACCGCAGATAACAACGGCCGCCAAGGGCTTGGCCGGCCAAGCAGCCTGCTTCTATGCGAGTGCACTCTTGACGGACTGCCGCACACTCGCATACACCATTGCGACTGTCCGCTACACCTTGCTCATCATCGTCGCCACCGCCACTCGTATGCTAGCAGTATGACCGGGTCGTTTAGCGGAAACATCTCAGCGGCAGAAGACAGTGACATACATCCAAGCAGCAACAACGTCAGCAACACTGATCTTGGCAGGTACGAGGGCCAGATGGCACACAGAAGCAACAACAACAGTAGCAGTGGGCTGGCCCGCATTGACGAGATTGTTGCTGACTTTAGAGTTGGAGGACCATTTGACGCAGTACCAGTAAATGGGATCCATGACTCGGCATACGGGAGCATGGGACTGGGTGTTGGCAACGAGGAGCAGCTGTATACTTCCGAAGCCGCCAGTGCTCGAGTCCTTTCCCAGCCGGTGCCAATTCAGGCGGATCAGTCGCAGCACTACCACAACCATCCTATTCATACCGCCAATGCCTCCTCTGGTACATCAGGAACACCCAGTGCTGCTGCGATTGCAAGCATCTTCTCAATTGGCCAGCCCGCATTCCGCATCAAACGACCCACTAAGCGTCTGGCACGCATTCGACGGATATCCCGGCGATTAATCAGCGCTCTTGCGTGTGCTCTGCATCTTGGACACTCGAGACAAGCGGCGGATAGCAGCACCTACAGTTTTCGGCGTGTAATGTCAGATTCTGATCGAATGTGCTCGGATGCGTTGCTTGCAGGGTTTTCGGCCGAATCGTCGCTGATAGCGTCAACGCAGCTGCTGGAGCGCATGCGCAGTATGCAAACCATGTCCTTTCGCGTGCGTGCCGATCGAGTGCATTTAGCGCAGAGCCAGCTGCTTCATTGTGTATATATTCTGTTTACGCAGCAGGTGCAGGTTGAGCGGCGACAGTCCAGACACTACAGATTCTACCTGCCCGAGGACGACCAGACGGAGCTTGACCGCGGTTTCAGCGAGAGCGTGCTGTTTGCTGCGCAGGCGCTGTCCCGCGGGTTCCAGATCCGCGGCACTGAGATGTTCACGCAGGCGCTGCGAGAGCCAGCTTGGGCGCTGTGCTCTGTGTGGACGGCGCTCCGTCACGTGCTGCATGCGCGTGGACACGATCTTCTGCGTGAGTGGGCGCGTGGAACTGGCCGCATTCCGGCCAGCGGCGGCGGCAACCTGCCACGCCATGAGGCGCTTGTAGCCCTTTGCGACGTGCTGGAGGACTTTGACGAGGCGTGGGTGCGGTTTGAGCGCGATCTGTGCTTTGCATACTTTGGGCTTAGCAATACCCAGATCGCGGGCATCATGGATCCCAACAGCAGTGGCGATGCGCTCACGCCCGAGAGCCAGCATATTGCCCAGGAGGAAGAATTCTCGTTGCTTGTTGTGCTGATATCAGAAACCTTGCAGCGCTGCTTGGACCAGCATCTAGCAACGCGTGACCAAATGGAGTCTATGGATCCGGTCCTTGTTATTGCGCTTCCGCGTCTTGCCATTCTGCATGCGATTGCGCGCAACGGTGTTGAAGGGTTGCGCTTTATTGACTCGGATGATGCGCCAATGTTCTGGTGGTTCAGGGACTACAGAGACCATTGCAGACGTGTCAGCGATGCTGCTGGACAGTTGTCTCCAGCGCTGTATGGCATTCTTCAGCGCATGCTTATTGCCGAGGACGCTGATATTGTGCTTTCGCAGTGTAGCGACGACGTTTTTGCCGGCTTGTTTTCTGACGATGAAAAGGCGTGTGGGTTTTCGGAAGAAGGTCCAATGTCGGCCACCAGTTGCGGTGGGAGCTCTAGCAACAAGAACGGTGTACAGAACTGCTGCTGCTCGGAAGCCAAGCGCAAGGCCTTGGATCTCGAGTCGATAATCGACAGCCCACGCACCACGCGGTCACTATCTATTGACGACTGCATTTCCTCCATGTATGCTGCGCCGCCGCCGCAGTACCTGAGCCCCGAGAGCGGCAAGCCTGTGACCACGACAGCCGAAGCCGTTGCAGTAGCGCGGAGCCGCGCAAACTCTACTGGCTGCCTAGTGTGTGCTCTGCCCGACTCTGATTGCATATCCTCCCGCATCGGCGCTGCATGCGATCGGCCGGTATGCAGGGGCCGCGCGGCATCGTCTGCATCGGCCAATCCGCTGGACTCTATGCGGGCCATTTCCCTGGCTTCAACAATGTCGACGCCAATTTTAAACGGCGGATGCTACAGCTGTATGATAGCCACGCCCACGTCGCTGATGCCGTCGCAGGCGTCTACCTTGGCGCGTATCGACACAATGGCGAGACGCAAGGCAAAGATCGACTCTGTTAAGGCTGAGCTAAAGAGGACATTTGTTGATGTGTGCGCTGTTGCTGACTCACTGCATAGCGGCTCCTTTGCTAGGCCCTTCAGAATGGCACTGGAGCTTGTGTTTCGTATGAACATTGCAGACGATGGTGAAGCCAAGGATTCTCCCCAACTGAGTGTCCGTTGAGCTGGGAGTACACCAGTGTTTTTTCTTTCTGTTATTCCAACGCTCTAAGCGTAACTAGTAGTAATTCTTCCATCTTACCACACGCATTCATTACATTTCATTCATCTGCTTCTTGCCATCCTTGTTGCTTTTTCTGCATCCAGCCATAAATTTATACTATTATTAATGGTCGTGAAATAATGAGTGTATCAACTTTCTTTAGCTAAACGATTGCATAGTCAGAAGCCACAATAGAAAAAAGAACTAGTACCAAATCAAACCCCCTTTCTTGTTGCTTAGTTGATCTTCTTGACCGAGGTTGCGCGCTGAGCAATGAGCATGCCACGGCAAATGCCCTTCCACGAGTCGATCATCAGGAGAATTGGGATGATGATCCATGGAGCATTCAGCAGGACAAAGTAGCCGAAGAAGTAGACGGGGTTTGGATTGGTGTAGCGGAAGCCCTCCATGTAGTTCGTAAGCATATAGAGGACGTTACCGTAGAGCTGGGCGAGCGAAGTGATCAGCTGCGCCGGGTGTCTCACCGGCGAATCGGCAAGGATCCCGTATGCAGCAATGACAGCAAACGAGCCATCAAAGACTGCGGTGATGCCCTCCATGATGACGGTGAACGGGTCGCTGGTCAGATAACGGGAGTCGGCGTGGGCGTACTCGCGCCACAGATCGCCCATTATCGTCTCCTTCCCAGCCAGCGAATGGTGGTTGAACGAGAAGTATCCCTCGAGTACGATGTGGATCGCGGCGCACACCAGCATCCACACGACTATTAGCTTGTCCTTGCCCGAAAGCGGTACGCGTGCACGGCTGATCAGAAACGTGGTTATCACCATCACCACTCCGACCGCTGATCCGAGCGTTGCGAATGCCTCGCCCATGCTGAGCTTCGATTCCACATAGTGCGGAATGGCGCTGTTGCGCGGGTAGTAAGGGTGCTGTTTCACAGTCACGGCTGCTGCCGCATTGGCTGCTGTTGCTGCTGCTGCTGCTACTACTTGCGGAGAAGACATTGTTTTGTTAGAAGAGTATCCTTTTTCAATGATATGCTAATGTCCTTGAGTACCAGAGATATATAGACCTTGGATAATTAGAAAAGTCTTGGGTTTGTAAGAAAAGTAAAGAAGAGAGAACAAAAGAAATTTAGGGTAAACAAATTTATAATTAAAAAGAAGGGAGAGGGAAAAAAGGGAAGAACATCTGGCGAAGATGAAGGCGGGATTTTTTTATTCATTCTGATGATGAATTGAGGCACCAGCTCGGATTATCCGTGAGCTTGGTCCGAAGTAACCAATACAACGACTCGGTTTGGAAATGTCGAGTCGAGCCACCGAGCTACTTTGTTTACGATATGACAGAAATAAAAATAAAAAATAAAAAAGCAAACATCACCATCACCTCCCCCGCCTTTTTTTTTTCCTTTCGTGATTCTGTGTTCGCTTTCTCTATCTTGTTTTTTTTTCTTTTCTTCTGTTCCCAAAGCCCATTTCGGCAGGTTAGGAAACAAAAATGAGCAAACGCGACCTTGAGTACAGCAGCGAATTGGCAGGTATAAAGCGTAACAGCTACACGGAATACCCAGCGGCCTACGGCAGCGAACACGATATAGCCGACAGAGATTTTCTTTCTACTGGAATGCGCCATTCACTACGCAGTCGCGCCGACTCTATTGTCTTTACGCCCCAAGACGCGCATGGGGCGCCGACGCATTCCGAGACCGGCGACTCCGCCGAAGAACAACCATACTTCAACACCAACTACCACCAGTTCGAAAGCTCATTCCGCACCATCCGCGGCCGCGAAAGAGCGCCGCTGGCACCAAGACTATTTGATATGCGCAGGGTTAGCGGCGTCAAACCGAACCCCGAACAGCTCTACCGTGTTGCGGAGGAGCAGCAGGCGACCAATATATATGACAGCGAGGTGGAGCTGCGAGAGCTTCCTCCGGAGCAGCAGGAGCTGGCCATTATCGAGGACATTCTGTCCCTTATGCTTGGCGTCAGCGGCAGGTACATTTCTTTTCGACACAAGCCCCACTCCACCAAGTGGAGGCACCCTATGCTCATTGAGGACGCTCTTATTGCCCCGATGTGGATCAACTCAACGCTGGCCCAGATGGCGAACAAGGTGCTTTCTCTTGTGCTGATGCACAAGCGCGTGGAGTACTTCACCGCCGTCTACGCGCGTCGCCAGGCTGGCGTGGTCAACCAAGCCCTCTGCGCTGCAATCCAAACAATCCTCAAGGACTACTATGCGCTGGTGTTTACGCTTGAGACACTCGTGCGCACATCTACTGATACCAGTCCATACACGTTGCAGCAGCTATGGTACCATGTGTACCCAAGCACGCAGACGTTTGAGCGACTTACGCATCTGATTGGCGAGATCCAGGCAAAGGACCTGCCTCAGGAGAAGAAGACGCCGGAGGAATCGAATAATTCTCAGGGCGACGGGTTTGCCTCCTTGGTTGACAAGAATGCCAACCCGGAACCCCAAGCCAGAAATGTGGCACGGTTTGCCGATGACGATGACGACTTTGCAAGCAGCGCTGACGAGTCCGACTATGAGGAGGACGAGCCGAGCGAAAAATTCGTGGTGCGTGGCGGGTACACACTTAATGTCATATCGGATATGATAAAGATGCGTGGAGGCGATGCTGCCACCAGACGCATGTATGAGTTTCTTTTGTCCAAGGCATCGGTTCCGTTTTTGCAGATGCTGAAGCACTGGCTGCACACTGGCGAGCTGGAGGACAACAAGCCTGGCAGTCCTGGAGAGGAGTTCATGGTTGCCAGTGTCTCCGATGGAGTGGCTGCTAGGACGTTTGTCGATTCTGAAGCCATGATCGGCTCTGATACGAGGTCTCCACCCGGCCAACGCAAGCTGGGTTTCATATCTATTTCAGAGCTTACGCCTGCGTTTCTACGTCCATACTCTGTGAAGATATTGCGTACCGGTGAGTATCTGAACATATTACGTGCATGTGGTGTTGATCTGCGTGCACTGGATATCCTTTCTGATTCGGCATCTGCGTTGACACTGGATGCTAAACTCAGCGAGTCGACCAGCGTTGGCGTGCCTGTTCCTCGAATACGGCCGGCAGAGGTAATGTCATCGGCAACCGCTGAACTGTACTCCCAGCAGCTCAGCATGCGGTCCAGCGAGCAGATAGCGGATGAGGATATGTGTAACGAAGACGAACAAGAGGAAGAAAGTGCATTGTTGAACGACTGGCTCAACCCACAGATACTGATGCGAGGGATTGACCAGGCGTACTTGCGTGCAAACCAAGCGCTACTCGACATACTGCTAAAGGACAGCAAGCTGATGGACTACATGGGCGCGGTCAAGCGCTACCTCTTGTTTGAAAAGTCAGACTTTTTGACACACTTTCTCGATTTGGCAAAGTTCGAGATGAACCGCCAGCCCAAGGACATGTCTGCCAACCGGCTGCAGTCCTTCCTGGACATTGCCCTTCTTAACCCCGCGTCTGTGGCCCACGACGACCCGCTTAAGGATATCGTCAAGGTTTCCATGGAAACGTCCGATCTGCTCGAGATGCTACAGGTGATAGCCTCGGGCGAGAGTGTGCTTGGCGCTTCTGATGGGTCTATGGCGCTTCAGTCGGCCCATTATGCACAAAGGAACCCCAACACGAATCTAACCGGCAGCTCTGCGTTCCTCAGTTCAGCTGTTTCCAATGACAGTTTTACAACAGACGATATACCTATTGCTTTGCGGCTGAATATCCCTTTCCCGCTTACCATTGTTTTGGACAAGGTAGCCCTGAGCAAGTACAAGGCGCTAAGCAGGCTGTTATTAGCGCTAAAGCAGACGGAGCAGAACCTTGTCTCCTCGTGGCTTATCAACCTAAAACTCGAGGACCCGCGCGTCGATGCGGGGCTGTCAGGGAAAGAGGCAAGCAAGGCCGAAGCCATGCGACGCGATCTTTTCCTCAAGATCCAGACAATGCGGCACCGCATGCTCATAAGCATCCAGCAGATCCTGTACTACTGCTTCTGGGACGTGATTGAGCCGCAGTGGGACCGCATGATTCGCCTGATGAAGGATGCAAAGACAGTCGACGAGCTGTGCAAGATTCATATCCGCCATCTGGATGTCATGTTCCAGCAGTGCGGGCTTACTGCGACCAAGCTTCCAAAGGCCATGGTTGAGCTGCTCAAGCGGGCAAACAAGTTCACATACACCGTCAACAAGCTTGTTTCGTCCAGATCTGCGCTGTTCAAGGTAGCTGGAGACAGCTCTTCTACTGCTCGCAACACAGTCTCGGGAAGACTCCTTGCTGAGATGAACAAGAGCTCAAACGACCCGGACAGTGAGTACGCGTACCTAAAGAAGGTCTACGATAACATGGATACTCTTGACAAGTACTGGGTAAAGCAACTAAAGTCGCTACTGAGTGCGCTCAATCACTATGCTCACAAGTTCGAGGTGATGTACCTGAATTTGGCGGTTCGTCTGGACTGCAACGGAGGATATGGCGACGACGGCGGTGGCTATTCCGGACGTTAGACCGATATCAGCTTTCCTTGCTTTCCTTCCTTTTCTCTGCATATATTTCAGTTTTCTTATCAAGGGCGTTACCAATGACACTATTAAGACCATTAACTGCTATCTCGGTACAAAAGAATTTGATGTGTAGTTTTTTGTCTGGAATTTTGTAGTGTAGGATATGACGAATAAAATAACTAAAGCAAAATTCTCTACTTTCCGATCAACGGGGGTTGATGGGAGGCTCTACATATGACCCAAATCTCGTTCGGACAATCTCGATCTGGGGGAGCAGACGGACAAGTGCTGGTGCCAGCTCCGTCTGCGTGCGCTCCGACTCTGTGTATATATAGCGGAGCGTGCCCAACATGTTTCCGATGCTGGTTGTCAGAAAGTAGTCTGTGGGCGTTGATCCTTCAGGAATTTCAACCGCATGCAGTGGCCAGTCTCTGCGTGGGAGCGGCTGGTCCAGATCATGCGCTTGCAGATAGCCAATGAGGCTCTGTATTTCTGCAAATGTCAGCTCAGCGTGGCGGATTGCGTATCTGTCAACCAGACTAACAAACTCTGCGGATACAAACAGCGGCGCAACAATATACGAGGCTCCTCGACAAAATATGTCAAATATGATTCGGTGCAGGCGATATGCCTGGTGCATGCGCAGCACAGAGTATGCTGTAGGGTTTGGAGGCGCTGGTCCGCTGTCATCGTCCAGCTGTGAATAGGGCTCGACTCCGTAGACCGATGGCGTGCGGGAGATTGGTGTTTGGGAACGTGGTGTGAGTGATGACGAGTGGGATGGCGGCGTTGTGGTTGTATCCGGAAGCGACGGCGATCGGCGAAGCGGGCCGTTGTAGTGGCTAATTACATTCTCGTGCGATAGAGAGATTGCGGTCACGTCATACTGATCGTTAGCTTCTACAATATGGCTGTAGTAGATTATTGCTATGCGCTCCTGCGCTTCGCTGAGTGTCAGGGGCAGCCTTTCTATCGGATACTCGCCCGGCCTGGATATGTAAAGATCCTCAAGCTCCCACAAACCCCCTCTAACCCCGGACACCTGTTGCTCTCTGGGTGCCTGGAACTCATAATCGTCGTCGTAAGCGTCAAAGACAACAATATGTGGCCGGATCTCGGAGTGCAGCAACCCAAGGTTGGTTATCAGCTGTGCTGCTGTTCCACGCAGGGCTCGCGACACGAAGAAGCTGCGGGGCGAGGGCTGCTGTGACAGAAGCGCATAGAGCTCGTCCGTGTACAGATGCGGCGACAGAACAACAACACATGCTCCAAGAAGCCACGCGGCCGTAGCAACAATTGGGACATTGATATTTGATGTTGCAAGTATAGCTATCGTATCGCCTGGAGCTACGTGGTTTCTAGCACCCAGGCTGGTGGCTAATGTAGCGGCGAGTGCTCGGAATGATGTGTATGTGACCTCGTTCCTAGAGTATGCATCAATGAGAAGAGGAGGCAATTGGGTCTGCAGTCTGCTGCTGTTGCTGCTCCCATTTCCTGGGATATTGTACAGTCGCTCGTATGAATCGTAAAGATATTCGGGCAAGCCATGCAGCTGCTGGGCTTGCTCTGCTTGTTGTCGTCGGTTTCTTCGTTGTGTGCCCCGATTCGGTCGGCGCCTTCCATTGCTATTTCCATGACCATTCAGCGGCGGCGTTGCCGTGCCATTTCCGTTGAAAGACATATGGCCTGTTGGAGTTGGACGTCCCGGTGCCATGAACAGCAAGCCGAGATGTTAAAAATCTCGTGTAAGCAAGAAAGACACGAATTTGTACTTTTACTCTTCTTTCACCTCCTTTAAACCTCGTCGAGTAGAGAAATCTGGACGGGTTAAAGATAGTGTTTGTAGAGGAGGATACCTACACAAATGACGGCGTTGTTGCAAATCACCAGAGGAAAACAGAACGAGTTAGACTACCTGGATAAACAAGCCAAATAATTGCAGTAAACTTGAACAAACGGCTGTTATATATGTGTGCGTATACGAATTGCTGCAAGCGGGACATACATCACTATCTCCAAATCACAGTGTGTATTTGGCAAACACCAGAGATGTAATACAAGCATAATGAGGTAGATGCGCAATCTGTAGCAGATAAATGATGCCTCGCAGAGAGATATCAGTATGTCTTGTCTGTTACAGATTGAATATC
Organism: Coemansia sp. RSA 1200; assembly: GCA_027578915.1. Taxonomy (NCBI): domain Eukaryota; kingdom Fungi; phylum Kickxellomycota; class Kickxellomycetes; order Kickxellales; family Kickxellaceae; genus Coemansia; species Coemansia sp. RSA 1200. The sequence continues at coordinate 129,438 of JANBTT010000009.1, forward strand.
CCCATCTTGGTATGCTTGTGTGCGACTGGAGCCAGCAGCGTTTAATGGGAAGAGCGCTTCTCCAGCAACGAAAGGTGGAAAGAATTTAGGCAGACCCTGTGATATAATTAAAAGAGGAAGCAGGGCCTTGAGTGCGGGAGATACCTTGTGAATATACAAACATGAAGGAACAGTCTCAGCATGGTATGCTTTGGATGTACGGCTACCACGGTAAGTGTACGGTTTTTATGCAAAAATTGGCGTAGAGCCTCCTCCCCTTCCCGTTCTTTCTTTCACTCACGCTTCTCGTTTTCGCCCTTGGGTTTTCGGACACCCAATAAAATGGTCTTTGTTTCGCTTATTTGTCCCTTTTGTGCTTGTTAAAAAAGGACAGCTAAGGATAATATACGCCTTTCTGGTTCTTTTATGGCTGTGGCAGGAGGTAATAGAATTGGAGTGCTGTGGCCAAGCTCGCTAAAGCAAAACAAGTATATCCATATGACAAAATATTCTTATATACACTCTGGGTATTCTGTCACTCTAGCGGAGTAGTGTGCTTGTCGCCCTGGCGATATATGTGTTCTACTGTTTACGAAAACCCGCGAGTGTGTTTTTGAACGGAGAAGGGAATTACAACAAGAAGGCCCTTTACAGGAAAGGCAAACAAAACAAAAAAAGAATAAAAAAGATATATAGTAGTAAAAAATTACAACACAACGCCGCGGGTCCCAAGCGAGGGATGCGTATTACTTTATTGGCGTGAATTGAAGGAGGTGGGAAGGAGAGGAAAAGGAAGGGCAATGCGTGTTGGAACAACAGCCCGGTAGGGAGGCGTAGCACATCTGGCCAGGCCCAAGTGAAGGCAGAAAAAAAGGATCCCCAGCCCATTCAGTCTGGCAGGAAATTTCGAATCGTGCATGTGGAAACTGGAACAGAATTGCACAGTGCACATCAGCCCTGGCTTCGTGCAGGAGGGGAAACCAGGGTACAGTGCTACGAATCGATGAATCCAAGCACCACAATTCGTCCATTTTACACACGCACCCACCCCCAACAAACAAGAGCATGCGCATCCTTCTGCATAAGTGCAGACGAGCTGGGCCGAGAAAGACGTCAATCAATATGGATGAAGCACGTTTGAGAGGCTGTTTGCCACAATGTGTGGTGCCTGTCTGGTGCCACTAATCCTACTGTAGATGCAATAGCTCTACTTGCAGCGGTGTAGACGGGTGAGCGAAGGATGGGTCAAAAATGCGAATGGCATGTAAAACGGACAGCACAATCGTAGAATCAGTCGCTAGTGACATACGCCATTTCTACTATTGACAATCCTTGCAAAAGAAATACATACAAGACGGCAAGCCGCCGTCCAACAGTTTTTCTCTTGCTGGAAAAAATTTTCTTTGAGGCTTCATGCGGAATCCAACAGCTCGGTAAGGATCAATGGGAGGGGTGGTATTATGAGCAATAAGGCGAATTATGATGTGCTCATTAGCCTCAATGCCAAAGGGTGCAAAAATATCGATGGAAAACAGATACAAGTATATAAAAGAAAAGGAGGACAAGGAAGCAGAACACCATATATCTCAGGGCAACAAAAAGTATATGTAAAAGCAATATAAGCTCGCCGCATTCACTATTTGAACAACACGTTCATTTTATGCAAAATTTCAAGATAATTGTGTCACAGTACCTATTTGTCGTTGGCTCAAAAAGTCTTTTTCTGTCCAAAGACCAAAGCTTGTAAAAAAAATGGTAGAATTTTGATATTTAAATATCTTGTGACAAACCAAAGAAGAAAAACATTAAAAAAGTTTACCAAAAGCGAAACGGAAAGAAATTCTACTTGAACCTGCGCTTTGTGCTTTAATAAATAAAATTCCTGGAGCCCTGTTGGCTTCTTGAAAGTGCTGGTTTTGCGCGGACGTTCTGCCACTTTACAGACATGTGCAAATGAGCTTAGCTCTCTCTCGCTATTGGAGATAATCAGCAACTCTGAGCAAAACTCGTCGCCATTTTTGTTGCAATTACCAGTGCAATAAGCTGATGAGTTTGCTTCGCAGCATGTAAGCGAATTTTGTTCTCTTTTTTGTCTTCGAACTCAAGTGTGTTCTCCATTATTCTTTTTTTGTATTCAAACAAACGTCCGCCAGCCCACATCGTTTCGCATACTCGAATTGTAATAGAGAATGCTCACTACATAAAAACAATGTCAAGGCCTGCTGAGCGTTTTTGTCGAACTCGTTGAAATGCGGTTTTCACCAAAACCGGTGGAAAGGATTCTTTGTCGATCCTCTTCCAAATACAGAGCAGCGTTACCGTGCTGTTGGAAATATGGATTTAATTGGTGTTTTTGTTTCTTTCCAAACACAACCGCGGTTTTCTTTCCAATGGATGCGGGTCTGCAGTCTCACTCATTGCACAGCTTTACCACAGTCCAAAAGGAAAGCCACTGCAATTGAAGGGCATTACATACTACTGCTTCTTTTATTTATTTACAAGGCAAACATTTGCAATCCAGATGTCAAATAAAATAGCAGATAGCAATGGCCGGCGTCAGATAAATTTTGTATGTGGGCATTTGTGAGTTGTATATAGAGAAGAGAAAATGAGCAACGAATAAGACCTGTCGTTTAAAGACGCTGTTAGTTACATGCCAAAAACACGTTATTGTTAGAAGCCTGTGTGCACACTCACAACCTACAATCGCGCAATTAATGCCCTGGAACCAACAGTCTGTAGCATCATCAATTTTCTACTTGCTGTGCTGTGATTAATAGCCACTAGCGTTTAGTCCTTTATGCCATTGGTCCGTATTTCCGGCTCAGGCAAATGGTACGGTCCCAAGCGAAGATGTTAACATGAGGTTTTGGCCAATCAGATCTGATTGAATGTTACTTTGATTGGCGGATCACCACATATCAACTCAGGATTACCGCCTACAAATCTTTTTGCCAATGTGAGGAATGGCCAAAATAATTTTTCTGCTTATTTTGTGCATGAATCGTCGAAGCAGCCAAGCTGGCGGTCTCTTTTGCTCTGTTTTGATATTGCCCAATTTACCTTTGCTTTATATTTTTCATAGTACAGTGCCCGTTCTGCACAAAACAAAGAGAATTTGGGCTGATGGTTGGCAAGAAAGTAAAGAGGAACGACGGCAAAAAGAGCAAGGGGTGCGACGGGCTCGAGGAGATCGCTGGCTACAAGATACTCCCTGTGCGCTTTGCCTCTAGCACTGAGGATGAGGATGGCGAGGACGGAAGCTTACACTACCTATACTTCAAGCAGCACAAGGGTGGCAAGGATGGCGATCTTTTGATGCCTACAAGCCGCACCATTTACATGTACAACCTACCGGCGGATACGACCGAGCGTGATATCCGACGGCTACTTCAGGGGGTTGCGAGAGTAGCCAGAGTTATATTTCATGGCGTGGTCGGCCATGATGCTGTAAAGTCCAACGCAGAGACCAGCAGAATGACGAGTGAGCTAGCATCGGCGATGTCAGATGCAGCAGGCATGCAGGCAAAGAAGAACAAAAAGAACAAGAAGCAGCCAAAGGGCGGAGACAAGGATGACGAGCCAAAGCCCGTGCCCAGAACACGGCTACTACGCGCAGGCTCAAGTGCACATATTGTGTTGCTTGAGGACGATGAGATGGACAAGGTCTTGACAATGAAAGTCGATGCGGTGCGCGAGTGGCCATCGCGCGACCCAGACGATATAAAGAGCCCAATGGAGTACCGTGGGCTATCCCGTTACATATACGAGCACCGTGCGATGAAGCCGCCAACAGACCTTCTCAAGTCGGAGGTCGATGCATATATGGCCAAGTTTGAGGAGGCGCAGTATGAGCGCGAACGCATGCTGTCACAGCAGCAGAATGTGCCAGACGCCGACGGGTTTGTCACGGTTATTCGCCGTGGTCGCAACACCAAGAACAAGGATGGGTCGGCGTCTGTCACTGCTGCATCTGTGGAAGAAGCGCGTGAAGCCGGCCAAAAGAAGAAACTCACAACGTTTGGAAACATGTATCGCTTCCAGCTGCGTGAAAGCAAGAACGAGCAGTTGTTGGAGCTGCGCAAAAAGTTTGAGGAAGACAAGGAGAAGCTTGCACGTATGCGCCAGTCGCGTTTGTTCCGTCCTTATTAGATACAGCTTGCCATAGCGCTTATTCACGGCATTCAGCCATTTTTTTATCGATTGTGTTTTACTAAATTGTTAATGCTGAAAGCATATTTTTTGCGCAGCAAGACGCGATCTGTCAATAGTTTATTAAGCAGATGCTTTAGCTGCGCATCTTGGTCGCTTTTCATGGCATCTTTCTTATTCTTTTTTCCCTTGCTTATTTTTCGATTGTTAAAGTATTCGTCGTTTGCTTTCTTTTATTTATTCGACCCTTCTTGTAATATTTGTTCTGTTTTGCTGAAAAATGGAGGCCGAAATTCCCGCTTCTTCACATCGGGCATTCTACAAAGCATTGCAATGTCTGTCGCGCATTGGTACCGAAATCTCGTTCGAAGCGCGGGCGCACGAGCTAAAGCTGATCGGATACAATGCTGCGCGCTCTGCATACGCGCTGTTTGTGTTCCCAGCGGGGTTCTTTGACGCGTACGAGGTTGAGCTGCCGCCAAGCTCGCATCCCGATCCCGCGTTTCGCTGTCGCGTGCTGGCAAAACTACTCGTTGGGATATTCAAATTACGCGGTCCGTCTCCTGGGCATGCGGTGGAGCGGTGTATTCTTCGGATTGAGCAGGCTGTCGATCCAGTGCATGTTGGACGTCCTAGAAGGCAGCAGCGAACGCCATCTGCCAGCGGCAATAGCAACAATGGTGAAAGAGATCCTTCAGGAGCTTCAAACGCAGGATCGGGAGAATGCAGGCTGGTGGTGCGCATGGAGTACAAGCAGGGGATATGTCGGACACACAGGCTTTATTACGAGGTGTGCGAGACATTACACTCGAGCTACAGCAAGGACGAGTGTAAGAACAGGTGGCGGGTAAGCTCCAAGGTTGCTAATGGCTGGATCAGCCATTTCTCGCGCGGGCTTGAGGAGCTGTCGATGTGGATGACGGGCACACATGTGCATGTGCGCAGCTGGGCCGACGGCAACTACACAGGCACCAGTCGGACGCAGGTTGACGCGGCGATTGCAGAAACCACCCGCGCTTTGCGGACAGAGATAACCGTTGACACCTCCGAATTTGATGTGTACAACTTGGCTTTGGCTAACCACCCTGTCGAACTGACATTTGGGTTCCGTGAATTCAAGGCCATTCTGCAATATGCAGAAGCAATGGCATTGCCTATATCAGCTTACTTTGACAAGGGTGGTGATCCACTGCTTATCAACGTTGGTATATTACGACAGGTTGATCCATCGATGCGTGGAGGCCAAAGCGGTGTCTTGGCTTCTGAAGATGTGTATGCAGAGTTTGTACTTGCTACAATATCTGACTATGCAACACCATCATATAATGCCACCGATGCGCCTGCGTCTGTTGCCAACAAGGAAAGGATTGCTGTCGAAAGCAATTCCAGCTACAATACGCCGCAAAAGGATGTTGTTCAGATCCAGTCATTCACCCCGCGGGAGCAACATTCAGCAAGCAGGAGCTATAATCGTCATCGAGGCGGCACTATTGAGGTGTCTGGAACAGAGGCACCTCAGCAGGTGCTTATTTGCGAGCGTGTTGACGAGATCAGCTTGCACTCAGAGGAACGCAACAACGGAGGCACGCAGGATATCCAGCGCTCAGCCCCCGATTCCAACCCTGTCTACGACATTGTTGACCCGAGAATTGTGCCTTCACCATCGACATACCACTCTTCGCGAGCAAGCAATAGCGGCCGTGATCACGAATGGAACTCGATGGATTTTGGAACCACACGCTCAAATGCACCCTCCGCAAGGGGAACTCCATCTGCAAGTATAGGCCGCAGATCAACCACCGCGAATGCAGACATGAGGACACCGCCTATAGCTCACGCTACAAAGCTCAGCAGTGGCGTCAGAGCAGGTCAGTTTGCGGTATCGCAAACACCAGCCAGCAACGCGGATCGAGATACCAGTGTTCGGTCGTACCGGCTTTTGGATATGCCGCGACCAAACGCGCCTCCTGGCGTGACTGATTCCTGGGACGGCTTTGATGACGTTGTTTTAGCCGATGAAGCGCCTGCAGGGATGATCCAGACCAAGCTTCCTTTCCAGCAGGCAGCAGCAGAGAAAAGATCGTCAGAACAGGCAGTTTTGCAGACAAACAACGACGATGCGCACCAGGACTCCAACACTGACATGTCGAGCGATGAAGAGGTTGAGGCAACACCGCCTCCGCCCTCAAAGCGACTACGCTCGTTGTTCTGAATCCAACCTTTTCTTGTTTTTTTTTTGTACAAGCTTTTTTCATGATAATGTACTTCTGTGAGCGCAATAGAAAACTGATTTAGAGCAAAAGAAACAAAAAAGAAAACTAGAGTGTAAACATGGGTTTTGTTTATTGGTTGTTTGGGATGTCTAGACTATGGCTAGAGGCCGCGGATCCGTTTCATCGATGGCTCGCTTCGGGCTTTGGAAGCTGCTGACACATGAGATGTCTGCAGAGGATCGTGATGCGAAGTGGACGATGCCTGTGGTTCAGCGTCTGCTGTCCCTGTTGCTCTTATTTTAGAGTGCAATAAGGCAGAGCTGGTTGAGCTGGAGCTATCCGCTGACATGCGCACTACGGGTTTTGCCTTTTGCGCTGTCCTTGAGTCTTTGGCTGGCTTTGGGGAAGAGGCAGCCGGCGTGGGTTTGGGCGACGAGAGGCTCCGGGTAATGGTCTGGCGTGCTTTTGCAGTAGATTGCGGTTTGGTCGTGGCCGATGGCTCTGACATGGATGCATGTGTTGGTGTTGCTCCGGTGCTGCTGGCAAATGCGCTGACATTTATTATCTTGCCGCTCAGCATGGACAAGTCCAGACTGGTGTTTGGGTCAGCCATCAACGAATTCTCCAGCATTAGTTCCGAAGTATGTTTTGGCGAGTCGCCGCTGTTTGCTGAGGCCGAGACTCTGTTGACTCCGCCAACGCGTGTGCCGCCAGTATCGTCGGCATCGTTTGCACTGGAGGCATCGCTGGCTGCCTTGGGGCTCTCTGTTTCCTCCGAATCCGAATCGTCCTCATCGTCGTTTGCCGGCACGCGGTTGTGACCAGAGGCATGGTGCATCATTGGACCCGCTCCTCCTCCCATTCCTCCCTCGTTAACATACATGGCGTTGTTGGCAAAGTATCTGTTCTGGCGGGCATTCTTGTACGGATTCTTGGGAAGCGGCCACTCGTCGACTCCTGCGTGCGCGTGGTATCTTTGGCCGCGCATGCTGCCGCCGTAATATCTTCCGCCTCCTCTGCCGCCTTCTCCGCCTGGCATGTACATGGGTGGTCCGCCGCCATATGGGCCATACATTCCATATGGGCCGCCGCCGCCCATCTGCTGGCCGTTTCCCATCAGCATTGGCCCAGCGTTGCCGCCGCCCATCGGGTACCCGCCGTACCCGCCCATCCCGTACTGCGGGCTTGGCAGTCCTGCTATGGCTGTCGCGTATATGCTCAAGGCAAGAACAATTCCCTGCATTGTGTGTTTAAAGAAGATATTGCAGTTGTTTACACTGCCGTAGGCTTGGTAATTGAATATTGGAAATGGAGAATTATAATAATAAAAAGGTATTAACAGTTATAAAGTATGAATATGCGAAAAGTTAAGACGACGGACTTTGCGGGTAACATTACGCGGCCGCGCAAAACAAGCGCCAAACCACTGTGCTCTATATAGAGTTACATTTCAAGCAGCATCATGCAAAATACCTCCTGGTAGTAGCCTATATTGCCCGCTCTCTAGACAAAGTAGTATTGGTAGTAGTATGTAGTACACAATGTTTTTATTTCGACATGTATATTCTCTATTACAAGTGAGTAGGCGGATCAACCGACTACGACTGACGTCTTAGACATCTGTTTGCAATAAAACCGAATGCCACATTCTGGCAGGTCACTTGCAATATCAAGTGTTTTGGAAACCCCCAGAAGTGACTCAATCCAGGGCAAGTCCAGGTCTGGATTATGATGCCAAGTGCTTTATTACTACTGTTTAAAAACAAACAAACTACTCGGACGACTCCAACAGCCTTTAATTCTACGCAAGACACTGGTCGTTCTTCAACAGCAGTCTAACGCAGTAAAATGCGAAACCGCTGCAGGGGTTTTGCCTTTGAAAAAAAGAAGGGGAAGGGGTAAAAATGCTTGGAAGCTCCGTATCTCCAAAAACTATTTGGTGAATAAGCAACAAAAACGTTTGTGGGGTAAGAGACATTGGCAATAGATGTAATAATGCGGACCACATATAACACATACATGTACTGCTTGTTCGTGTGTTGGTGGACACCAAACATGTTGTCTCAAACACAGTGTTGTCTTTCCAGTTCTGCTTCCCCATTTGTTTCTACCTTAGCAGATGACTTCACATAGTCTAAAAGCAAAAGACAGAGCAAAAACTCGCCATAGCTCATTATCATGTTAATTCAACAATCAAACAAAGAAAAAAGAGGTTACATTGTTGACTGAGACCACCGCCTAATGATAGCAGGCACATCGATGCGGTCAGCAACCAGCTCAACAACTTGGCCAGGCTCCAGCATCATCTGAACCATACGATATTCCTTTGGCGCACGCGCACCCTGTGCAGCACCGGCAAGCAAGTCATTGCGACCAAGTGTGCCGCCGCCAGAAGTGCTGCTGCCGCCGCCGCCACCGCCATCACCACACATAGACGCAGTAACCAGGGGCCGCACAATCTCGAGCTCCACCAACGTCTCAAACGCCTTCAATGCCACTGGTTTTTTGTACACCTTCATTGCACCACCCGAAGCCACTGCCATCAGATGCCGCGACATAAACGTCTTGTACTCGTTGTACACCATCTCGAAATTGTACTTGCTGCTACCGCCCTGCACGAGACTTTTCATTGCGATAATCAGACAAAGTTCGAGAAGAGAGATGCTTGCAAGGACCTGGAGCTTTGCAGACACTGCTTCCTTCGCTACACTGTCCCGCACGCATGAAAGCGACAGACTGGGTTCCAGCGGTGACAGGCGGGCGACGGCAGGGATGAATCCGCGGAACAGCTGCCGCACGTCCTTTCCAAAGTCAAATGAGTCGGATATATACGCCTCCACTTCGGGTGTTGCGAGGATCTCGTCGACGTGGGCATTAAACTGGATTGCGTAGGAGTCGGAAGCCTCACCAGTGGAACCACCGGATGAAGGCGTGGATAACAATGGCACAGAAAGAGCAGTCCTGAGAATTGCTGTAAAGTCGGTCAAAGATTGTGCTTGGTGGACGTGGATCTGTCGGTGCGAGAACCGCGACTTGACACGCTTCTCCAGCAAATCCATCACATCGATACGAGCAGTGACGCCCAGCACAGCAATCGGCGTCTGCTGGCTCTGCGCAATATCAAAAAGCGTGTACAGCAGCGACTGCTTTGGATGCTGGGCCAGTAGATCAAACTCCTCAAGAATAAACAGAACCGGCGGCTGTTGCTGTCTTTGTTGTTGTGTCCCATCATCGTCTGCTCCGGCCGAGCGCATAAGGTTGAGGATATACGAAAACGCGTCTGCAAATGAGCCGATCAGGATGTTTTCAAGATCCTGCTCAATAAGAAGCTGCCGGGCAATGTCCCGAAGCGCAATTCTGTCAGTCGTGTGAATAAACCCGTTGAGCCGCACGACGTGGTGCTTGGGGCTGCTAGGCACTGCCCGGTGGTGACCATTCGCGCTTCCACCGCTGTGCTTCTTCTCGGCTAGAGCGACAAGCGCCTTGTGCACAATTGCCGATTTCCCAGCACCGCGAGGGCCGATGAGCAATGCAGAGTTGCCCTCGTTGCTGGATACTGTGCGGTCGAGAAGAGAGTAGACCGCTTCGAACGGCGAGGCTAGGCCAACTAGCTCCGGAGGCGGTATGCGTCCACAGAGTCGTCCCATCACCAGCCGTCTGGCCTTGGCGACTGCATCGGCAATGTTTCCGCTGCTTTGCTGTGCAGCAGCACCCTTTCTTGCGGTCATAATGCAGAATAGTAATTAGTGTAAACAAAGCAAATAAGACAAAAGTGTAAACAAAGGAGACAGGAACGAACGAAAGAACCCGAAAAGATCACAGAATGCTTGCTGCGGCGGACCGGTGGTTAAATAGCGATGTCCGAGTATGGGATAAGCGAAACCTAATTTTTTTAAGAAAACAAAAACATATCGTGCATTGGCTGCGCTTTGTTGCATTTGCAGCATCTTCACAAACGCAGAAAGAAGAGCTTAATCCAAACGCTTTGTTTGTTTTTCATTTCTTTCTGGCCTACTTTGCGTGTCATTTTCGTACTATACCGAAAGCTTATTATTATATCCTTTACTTGTATTATTGTCTAGCTTGCTGGTCTGCATTTCATTTGTTTAAATATTAATCCAAAAGTGGTTTCCCTATACACATAAACACGCCAAAAAACCGCATAGAATGTCCACGGCAAAGGCGCTGAACAAGAAGAAGCGTGCGGTACGGCAAAACTCCAATGTGTTTGCAATCTTTGACCAGAAGCAAATCTCCGAGTTCAAGGAGGCGTTTGGGATATTCGACAACAACTCGGACAGCATCATTGACCGGGACGACCTGCGGGAGATGCTCGGGTCGCTGGGCCAGAATGTGACAGACAGCTACATTGATGCAATGGTAAACGAGGCGCCTGGCCCGATAAACTTCACCATGTTTCTGACGCTGATGGGCGAGCATCTGAGCGGCACCGACCCCGAAAGCGAGATTCTCGCGGCGTTCCAGGCTTTCGACATTGACGGCAACGGACTCATCTCTGCCGACGAGCTGAAGGATGCGCTGATGGAGATGGGCGACCGCTTCTCGCAGAAGGAGGTTGACCTTCTGTTCAAGCATGCTCCGATAACCCCAGACGGCTTCCTCAAGTACCGCGAGTTTGTCCAGATGCTCAAGCACGGCGAGTAGCTTGGACTGTAGCCATTTTGTTTAGTTACTTTTTTTCTTTTGTTCTGCATACAACAACCGTCTTCTGCAGAACCGTATAGAGAAAAGAGGAAAGCGTAGAATTGAATATGCTATTTCTGTATTTGGGGGAGGATACAAGAGTAAAGCAAACGTCATAGATTGTGCAGTACGGAAGGCCTTTTGTTTTTGGCTAGGCACTGGCCCGTCTATCGCTTGAAGAGTCTGCGTTGCGCAGCGAGGCAAGGTATGACTCCCACAGAACCACGATCTCCTCCTGCGTCTCGATCAGAGATGTCAGGTACGTCTCAATGGCAGCCTGGAAGTCGCGCACTCGGCCAATGTCAAAGCGCGCAATCTCCTGCCTGATGATCTGCGACACGTCATCGAACTCGTTGCGGCAACCTTCGGTCCGAATCTCAGCCCTTGCAATCTCGCCCTTGAGCTGAGTGATGCGCTCTGTTGACGCCTTTCCGGGACTCTGCACATAGCTCTCAAGCACCTTACGCTTCTTCAGTAGCTCGCTGAGACTGTTCTGCCACAGCGTGTGAGCTCGTCCGCGAGCCGCAAACGCCGTCCGCGTCGCTCCAATCATCCGGATGTACTCGTCTGTGGTGAGCTGGAACCCAGCAAAGTCGGCGACGCCCTGGCGGTTCTGGAGCACCTTGAGTTTTTGCTGCAGCGATCCCATGTCTGTCAGTCCGTTCGACAGGTTCTTGCTCAGCTCCTGCCCTGCCATCTTGAGGTACGCCTCGCCAAGCTCGCCGTGCGCAATCGAGAGCTCTTGCCGCTGCCGCTGACTGTAGTCCAGCGCCCGTAGGAGCGCACGAAGCTCCTCCTCAATGGCATCGAGCTCCTGCATGCGCCTTGTGAACCACTCGTCCTTCTCCTTGTACTTTGAGCTGCCCCACCCATCGCCAAACAATCCGCTTCCGGAGCTGCTACCCAGCTGTGAGCCTCTGCCACTGATCTCCATCGAAACCCGTGTATCAGTGATGCTCCGTGCTTTGGTGGCAAAGTCGTCAGCCTCGATGAATATTCGGAAAACGCTGTCGCACCAAAGCACCGGGTGCTCGCTGATGCGCGCAAGACAGCTCTCTAGACCAGCACGGCGTGCCTCGACAAACTCGTCCTCAAACCGTCCCATAGACTGCTTCTCGGGAATGGGCGGAACAATAATACCTGGGTGTCTGGCGGCGAGCTCCTGGATAAGCCAGTCAAAGTCACTGTACCGCCGACGAACAACCATATTGCTCTCGCGGAACATCTTTGCATCGCTCTGCGTGCTCACCTTGTATGCAATGTAGGACTTTAGCGAGTCGCTGACCTTGACAGGGTCGGCGACACGGATGCTGAATCTTGGGATCTCGTCTGCGGGTGTAGGATCTAGCGACTTTCTCCGCTGGTGAGCTGCCAGATACGCACGGGATATGGATGCCCGGGACGACGGTGGTCCGCCTGCGCCGATACTTGCTCTATCAGAAGAAGTTGATGCCCGTGGCCGAGTCCCTTCCTCAATGTGGTGTTTAGCGCTGATGATCTGTTCCTGCTGCAGCTTTGGCGACAGCTGCTGGTCGTATGGGTGCGGATTGTGGTGCTGCGCTGACGCATCACCTGGGAGATATGCGTCTCCCATGCCTCTGGCATCTTCTGCACTTATCTGCTCTGTCGGTCGAGTGTCTGACATGGAGCGTGTTTGTCGTGTTGGTACAGCCAAATACTTGCTTGACGGTGCAGAAGATGCATCGACACTTGCTCTTGTCTGCAACCCTAATGCCCCTGTTGATGAAATTGGCAGCTCGTCGGCATCTTTGCTTGCTGCTGCACTGGACAGTGGATCCTCGAATGCTGCTGGCGAAAGTGTCTTTCCTAGAACTCTAGGTGAACGCAGTCCACGCTTGATGATCCCAACACGACGGGCTGTTTGGACGGGTGTTGTTAATGCTCCGCCTGAAACTGTGGGCCTCTTTGGCATAGCTGTGGTAGCATCTGCACTATCAACAGAGACGCGCTCCTCGCTCGAAAGTACGCCACCATCTCTGCTTGGATTCTGGCTACCACTGCTTGCAGAGTGCAGAGTATCGCTTGTCTTCTGCGTGTTGCTGGCACTTTGACCCCCATCGTCCTTTGTCGCACCATCATCCAAACTGCTTACATGCAATCTATCGCCCACTTGTTTGTGTAGCTCGCCCGACTCATCCCCAGACTCTTGCTTCTGCGGTTGCTGGGACTCGCCAAAGACTGTGGTCGACGAGGGATTTTCCTCTGGCTTCCCAGCAGGTTCTGCTGAAGCAATGTCACCCCACGGAGATGACTCATTGCCAAAGGGGTTCATCTCATCAGTGTCAAAGGTAAATGGCTGCTGCTGGCGAGTCGTGCCAAACCCACTGCCAAAAAGGTCGTCGTCATTTTCCATGTCCACTGAGTGCGATTCGCGTTTAGAACCTTTTTTGATGATGAAGAACGAGAGGGAGAATGAAGAATGAAGAGTGAAGAGTATCGCTAGGGAGAAGAAAGAAAGGGCTGAGAAGTGTACTGTATATATATTATTGAGCTGCTATAGAAAATTTAGAGAGCAAAAAGGTTTATGAAAAGAAAAGAGAACCAAAGCCCACGTCTGATGAAAACATTCATTGTTGGCTGTGTGCGATTTGTCGTTCCACGCGCGTCCAGATGACTGGGCCCCACAAGCAAGCGCAGATGAAGGCTCACTCACAGCCAAAACCGGTCTGCGGGTGACGTTGAGCATGCATTTTGGCATACGCTCAAAAAAGAATACCAACCGTTAAATGCCTATTAAGCTTTTATTATTGTTATAAAAAGTTGCTTTTTTTAGACACTCTAATCGATTAAAACCAACAGCGAACTAATGAAACCAAAGTCCGAGAACCCAGCAGCTGGCAGCAGTGGGGCCCGTGGTGCTAGTGGCAGCACCCATGCAAGCGAAGGAGCAGCGATATACGAGGAGCTGCTAGGATATTATGATAGTAAAATAGAGGTACTTCGCCAGACACGGGATGCGCTAGAGGACACAAAACCAATGCTGACGATGCCCAACACGCCACCTGCCGATGGTGATGGCAATGGCGACCTTGAAATAGCGGCACGACAGCAACAGCAGCGGAACAGGGCGTTTGTTTCTCTGGAGCTGCTTGCAGACATGGTGGACGGCATGGCCATTAATATTGTGTTTGAGACATTCTTTGAGGCCAAGCAAGGCGTAGGGGTCTACTCGATGTGTAATACGAGGTAACGTATACTGATATTGAATGTCCAACAAACCATATTGCGTGGCATAGACCCTTATGCTTTTCTGTATTAATTGGTTATGCTGCGGTATCTAATTGCACATCTTTATTTTAAGGCTGCTCTGGGTGCTTTGTCATTTTGGTATTGTAGCTGCGATTGCGACAGTAAGTATACGTTATATGTTTGTGTATCTGTGGCTAGCTTTCGGACCAGGATTCTTTTTTGTGGGCAGAAAAGTCGTAGTTTTTACCGGATCACACGTGTCAAACTATTCATATTAAAATGGTATATTATATTTTATAACATTGTATTGTATTGTGTCGTGTCGTGTCGTTTCTGTAGCTGCCTCCGCTTCAAACGCGGCAGAGAATGCGGACTCGGACGCACATTCATCGCAAGGGGCCGGATCGGACTTGTTTGAATGTCCAAACTGCGAGCGTTCATTCCCAGTCGCACGGTTTGCAGCACATATGGACAAGTGCATGGGACTGTCTAGCCGACGGACGGCTACGCGAAGGTAATATAACAATTGCAACTCCAAGCGCAGAGTGTGTTTTACAGAGCGGATGCAAAAAACTCTTGCTTGTTCTGTTTGCTTGTCGGTGAAACTTTGACTTGATGCTGCTTCAGCCTCTTTCTCTATATCTGGCATTTTAATCACTCGCTGTGGATCCGCCAAAGGCCCAATATCTGTTGTTCATTCTTCTGCTTTTTTTTTAATTCAGCGGTGTAGGTCAATTGCAAACAGCAACGGCTCGACGCCCAGCCACGTAATTGCAAGCTACGATTCGTCGAGCGAGCACAGCACTGATCGAAAGCGTAGGTATTGAGCTAGACAGGCAGATCCTCAGCAGAAATTGTGTGTATCTAGCACAGCCGCAGCTCCATTTGCTTTTGTTCTAGTTCTTGCACCAGCAGCTATGCTTCAACTTTGCGGCATTTTTGGGCGTTCAGTGCAAACAAATGGCTGCTTTCTCGGGTCTATCGTGTTCTCCAGCCACACTATAGCGCCATCACAACAGTGAGGATGATGCCAAAGCGATACAACTACAACACACCATACATACCTGCTCCGCATATGCCACTGAAAACACTCTTGTGGGAGGGGCCCTATTTGCGCCATTTTTATTTACCGACGGCATTCTTTTTGTCGGCTGTTGTCTGTAGGAAAATCGGCGAATGATGTGGCGAGCAGCCGCACAAAGACCAAGCGCAGCAGGTAGAATTAGGATCCATAGCCAGCTCATATGGACTATTGCTTGCGCCACAGGGAACAGCAGCAGCAACCTTTTTTCGCTTGCCCAGCCGGCTGGAAGCAGTAGTTTGAAACTGAATTAATGCGGAGCAAAATCAGGCAAGAGCTTCTTTGCAGCAGAGAGAAAAAAAGGCCTGCTGATTACTGCCATAATGGGGATCGTCGTCATCCCGTTTCTCGTTCTGCCAAAGAAGGATAGAGAAGAGGGGACGTGTAGTTTATTTTAAGCAAATCTGGCCATTTCATTGTCGCCCATATCCGATCGATATGGCAAGCTTTGAAGTGAATGGAAGGAAAGGCCCCATGTGCTCCACTGCCCAACCGCACCCCTAATCCGGATATCGCACTCTGCTGGGTTAGGGGCGGGGCGGGTGCCTGCAAGCCCGCGCTTCTCTCTCTCCGCCCCCTAGTCCGGCGCACAGCAGGGCTGCAAATGGCGAATTGTGATGGCTGTAGTGGGGTTTTCTTTTCGCCATTCACAGCGCTTGTTTTTCCTTTGGCCAGGCACACGCAAAAAAGGAAGAAATATCAATGGAAAGCCTCAGAAAGGAAGAGAAAAAAGGACAGCATCAACAAACTCCTGCTTTTGCTTGCTGTGGTTTCCTCCTGCCTCTTTGCCTGAAACCAAAACAAACAACGGTGTTGTGGGCAGATAACAACAAGCCTCTCTCGATTGCATCTGGCAACCCAACCTTCCCCCCTTTGGCGGGTATTCTGGGCGGCGCTTGACACTGTCATTTGGCTTTCAAAGTCACTTTCCTAATGCCAGCCGCGAATGGTGGAAACAAACACATACAAGACTTTGCTGCTGCTTTCCTCCCTCTATTCATTGCCCGCTTGCTATGTTTGTGCCCCTTTGGGCGGTGATGGGGAGGAAAATGAATGAAGGCGGGTGGTGTGTGCTGGTGGGTGGGTAGATGACAAAAAACGACATGTCTGGAAACGGGAAAGAAGGGCTGACCAAGCCGATAATAATAATACGCACTGCATCCCCACTATTCTCAGGATAGGGGGAGAGAGGCAAGGACGAAGAAAGGAAAAAAAAAAGACCAAAGTGCTTGATGCTCCCAAGAAAAAAGGCTTAAATGCGCTGGCATCTTCCTTTTGGGCCTTCAATCGTCTTGAACGCTTCTTCATCTCTCTCTCTTTTTTACTTCATTCTTTTTCTCTCCCAGCTCTATTAACCTTGCCTTGGCTGTACAAGCTTTTCTTTTCTAGCTCAGCTCTAAATAATATACCCACCACCTGTCACCTATCTATCAAATGGCTATCATGTCGCGTGAGGATTACGTCTACAAGGCCAAGCTTGCTGAGCAAGCCGAGCGCTATGACGGTACGTACTGGATGTTGTAGCACTCCACCTATTCTGTGTAGAAGCGATTTCTTTCTCCTTTTCTGTCTGTGTATTGCTTATGCGGGAAACGGGCTGAGAGGGATGGATAGCCGCCAAACCGTTGCATAACTGTATGGAAGCGGTCCGATGCCTTTTTTTTCTTCCTTTTTCTGTGTCTTTTCTTCTGGTGGTCTTTGTTGACCGGGCGCATATAAACAAAGCAAGCTCCAACTATTTGCTCAAGACGGTTCGGACAAAGTTCTACTGCTTTTTGAATAAGATTGGGAGCTTGTTTTGTACTGTTCTTTATGTTGTTTGCTTGCCTTGGGTTGCCTTCCAGTCTTTGGGGCTGCTAAATGTGGTCCACAGAGGAAGAAAAGGTGTTTATCTGCTCTTCTTCGTCTATCTTTTTTCTTTCTCTCCCTCATTCCCCTCCCTCCTCCATTCTATTAGCCGCAAGCGTTTTGTTGTTATTTTTCTGGAGGAGGCGCAAAGCCCAAAGCCCGTCACATTGGTATGTTGGTATGTGTGGCGGCAGCAGAAGCTAGGGCGCGGGGAATCAGAGAGAGAAAGGAGAGGAGGCGTCATCCATTCCATTCCATCTTATCCATATGCGTTTGGGAGATGGGAAAGCGCATAATAAACATTTTGTTCCTAGAAAGGCGCAATGATGTTCTTCTGCTTTCACAGGGGTTTCGCTATTGTTTATATTTTGAAAGAAATGGCCAAATGGATCTGCATTATGTGCTTTGACTCTTCATGACACCTGCCCACCCCCTCCTCCGGTGCTTTTTTGCGCTGCTCCGTCTTCCGCTGGCTTCTCTGCTTGTGATTTGCGTGTTGCGCTATGGTTCTCTTTATCCAATCCTTACATTCTACAAGCAAAGAGAAGGCTGAGAGCTCACACTGACGCTACGATGCACGCGCGTCTATGCAGCATCGTTTGCAAATAATCCACATCCTGTACTTTTCTCACTCGCTCACTCACACATCCACTCGCTCACTCACTCGCTCATTGAATGCTAATATCCAACTTCCCCCTGTTGATTGTCCCATGAATGGTGGGCGTTGTCTGTGCATGCATGTAGAAATGGTCGAGAACATGAAAAAGGTGGCAGCCGAAGAACAGGAGCTTTCGGTTGAGGAGCGCAACCTTCTTTCGGTGGCCTACAAGAACGTAATTGGCGCACGCCGCGCGTCGTGGCGCATCATCTCGTCCATCGAGCAAAAGGAAAAGTCCAAGGGCAACGACCGCCACGTCGAGATTGTTGTTGCGCAGCGCGCAGTTGTCGAAAAGGAGCTGCTGGGGATCTGCGAAGACATCCTCCAGGTGCTGGACAAACACCTTTTGGAGCGGGCGACAAGCGGCGAGTCCAAGGTGTTCTACCTCAAGATGAAGGGCGACTACTACCGCTACATTGCAGAGTTCGAGTCGGCAGACGAGCGCAAGGCGTCGTCGGAAGCATCGCTCAACGCGTACAAGGAGGCGACGGAGACTGCTATCGATGGGCTCCCGCCAACACACCCGATCCGCCTTGGACTGGCGCTGAACTTCTCGGTGTTCTACTACGAGATCCTCAACTCGCCCGAGAAAGCGTGCCACTTGGCCAAGCAGGCGTTCGATGACGCTATTGCTGAGCTCGACTCGCTGTCGGAGGACTCGTACAAGGACTCGACGCTTATCATGCAGCTTCTTCGCGACAACCTGACCCTCTGGACGTCGGACATCCAGGACACCGCCGACTCTGCTGCAAACGACGAGGCAGCAGCCAAGGACGCCGATGCCCAGCAGCAGCAGCAGGCTAAGGATGCCGATGCTGAAGATGCTAACGACAAGGCCGCTGACGCATAAGCGAAGAGCAGTGCTGGAATGAATGTGGTGGGGAAGGTAGAAAGGAGAAATGAAAACTGAAGGAAACAGGACCAGCGACCAAAAGCTGCGTTGACTTCTTTTTCTTTCTCCTCTTCGCAGGAGCTTGTTTTTTGTTCAAAAGAAAAAATAAAGCAGGTTTCTGTGCAACGCGAGGATCTGGGAGGTTTGGTTCATCTTTAAATCATAAGCAGCCTTCTCCTTTCTCTCTTTCCTCTGTTTCTTCATTTACACTTGGGCTCAAGACAGCACAGCAAACATTTCTCATTCTTTTAACTAGCAAACTATTCTTTTTTTTCTACCTTTTCATTGCTCTTAATATCTTTTTTTTTGCAATATCCAAGCAATCATCAACCATCACATTTATCTAATCTGTAAAGCTGTTCGTAATAGCAATCCAGGATATGTTTGCGTTCCAGTATTTCCTACAGTGAATGATGATTGGGACTATCAAAACCGATCTACAGACATGCGGTCCGAGGAAGACTACGATCTCAAGGCTTCTTCTCTTTCCTGCACCAATGCCATGGACTTGTGGATCTCGCAGAAGCTGGCGACACCCAGAACCAGGGGCACCAGCAACCAGGGCAGATTCATAGCAACAAAGTAGCCGTAGTAGTAGATACGTTCCGGCCGGCAATTCGATACAGTAGAGCCCATCAGTTCAGTTCCGTAGTAGATGATGACGGAGTACAAGTGGAGAAGTGAGGCCGACAGCTGCGCCAGATGGCGAACTGGATAGTGGTGCGTTTTGCCGGACCAGATGGCGTAGGCCACAGTCCAACAGAGTGGACCGGTCACCAGGACCGTGACAGACTCGAGTGCCCTGACCATCGGTGTTGCAGCCACGTACCTGCTATCGCTGAGCGCGTACTCCTTCCACATATCGGCAACCAGCGATTGTTCCTGCGCGAGTGTTGCGGAATGCACAATGTAGTACAGCTCAAAGACGGCGTGTAGTGCGCCGCAGACCACAAACCACAGGGCGGCGAGTCTGTCTGGCAGTGGGATCCCTCCACCACCGACGGTGTTGTTGTGTTTGGTCCAGTAGAGACGGGAGGCAAGCAGGATGAGCACAGAGATCGATGCGCCCATGGTCAGCACCAGCGCGGATGTGGTGTGTGTGGGCTCTGCGTATCCGGGGAGCTCGAGTGTTGGTGGATAGTACGGATGTAGAGGCCTTGTGCCGATATCATTGAATGGGGCACGGGGGTGATGGTCCATTTTTTTTTTTTGCTTCTGTTAGATATATTGATGTTGATGTGGATCCATGGCTCTATATGCAACACCTCCTACCAAATGGCGAGGGGGCCTTAGCTTGATTGATCTCAACAGCAGATACTTGTGTGATATGGGGATCTTGTACACACATCGATTTTGGAATATGGATGGTGATTATTGTTGTTGTTATTATAAGGATGGAAAGAAGGGAAGAAACGAGTAGCAGATTATATTTTGTGAGTACTGAGAGCGATCGGCAGATCCAGACCTTATTCACTCGTCGTCAATGCCAAAGTGCGAATGGTCGTGATGATGAAGAAGATGATGATGATGAGTGGCCAGCTCGTACTCGATGGCCAGATCAAGCTCAAGCACGTCCTTGTAGCAAGTCAGACGTTGCTCAGACAGATAGAGGTCCTTGAGACGGCATCGCACGGCGTTGGCGTGGTGCACGGTCTTTGTGCGGCCCTGACGCGTAAGCGGAACCATTGACGCGAGCTGCTTGAACAGCCGCAGATTGCGCTCCAGACTGTCGTCAATACCGTTGAGCCGCGCATCGAGTGCAGCGATCTTGGACTCGAGCAGGCGGGCGCGCTGCTCGCTACCGACAGTGGAGGCGATGGGCGTTTCTGGCAGAGCAGACGGGAAGCCAGTGGGATCGGCTGCCAGTGTGCGGCGCTCGACCTCGGTGGACTTGAATGCGGCGGCACAGTTGATGCGCGCCATCCACTCGGCCACCGCGTCGTCGCTGGGCGCCTTGACTAGCACCTCGCTGCCGTCGCCGGCCAGGATGCGGAACACGTGCGGATACTTGGTGTAGGCAGAGTCAACGACTGCCACGCCGTTGCGTAGCGGGATGATGCTCTGGATCGAGACGGCGGGCTTTGGTGTGGCGGTATCTGGGCTGACAGGCATTGGGGCGCACCCGACGGGCGACTCTGCTGCTGTTGTAGAGTGCACGGCATCGTTCGGGCGAAACAGATACAGACGGCTGCCGCTGAGAACCATCCACACATCTTTCCACCGCCGCACAAGACCGCGCCGCCCGTTGTCCAAGCGCTCCATCTTGCGCGACACGCGTCCGGCCATGTCTACGCGCAGAAGCGCATTTCCACTGAGCAGTGCAGCGGCAGCAGCGGCATTGGCAGCAACATCCAGTGCGCCTGGACTTACATCGCCGTAGCCACCAGCACCACCAACACCAGCACCAGCACCAACAGCTGTCGCGCTGTCGAGCGACTGCTTGTACTGCTCGGCGTGGGGCTCCTGGCCGTAGATTATGCCCGACAGCGGACGGCCCTTGCGCAGCGACACGCGGCGCCTGACGTGGCTCTTGAGACTGCTGAGACGGATGGTCTCAACCATTGCTGGCTGCGCTGGGACCACAATGTCCGTGGGTGAGAAGCTGCTGCTGCACTCAATACCAGCGGCGCCAGCCATTGCTGCGGCGGACCGCGGACTGCACAACGAGTTGGGCGACTCGCTCATTGTCGAGTCGACGCTTGGGCTGCTTCCGCCGCCGCCGCCGCCTCCCGCACCCGCCAGCGGCGAGCTCCTGAAGGTGGCCGATGCGGTGTCGATGTGCGGAGACCTGTCGAGACTGGCAGCCATCGCCATCGCCATCGCATTCTGCGTCTGTTGCGGGACGCCAAACAGCGGCGTGTCGGTGGTGTTTGCGCGTTCTCTGCTCTGCGCAGCTGCTCGCGGGAATGTGCCGTGCGCGGTGCTGGGGCGGTTTGCCGACGGCGATGCGGCTAGCTGCGGCGTACTCGCAACCGCGGAGCCCGAGTGCTCGCCAACCACGCCTGCCATGCTGGTAATAGACCCGACACGGCGTCTGGTGCCCGTCGAGTACGAGTACTGCGCCTTGGACGGAATATTCAGCGGTGCCAGCAGCGGCGGCGCCCGAATAGGCGTGTTAGATGCAATGCCGCTGCTGCTTGACGCAAACACCCGTTTCAGCCAGCCAGAAATGCCTGGCGACTGCGCATGGTCGCCACGACTGGACTCTGTCAGCACCGGCGACGAGAGCAGCTGCGATGCGCTTGAACGCAGCGAGTGCGCGGCAGCATCGCCGGCGGCTACGCTGAGAAGCATGCCAACCGCCGACGGCGCGTCGGTTGGCGCGTACTCGAACTTGACCATCGTGACGTTATCGTACAGAATATCAAGCACCTCGTCAAACATCTCGCTCTGGCCATCCGCGTGCGCCTGGTCATCGAGCAGTCTGGCGTGCGCAACGAACTGCTGTTTGGAGATCTTGTGACGGATGCGCGGGTTGTGCGCATCGGTGTGCAGCAGCAGAATAGCGAAGGCGTGGGCATAGACAACGTCGGCCGACCGGAACAGACCAGGGTTGCATGTGTCGTACCGCTGCGCAAAGCTGGTGATGACGCGGTCGATCTGCTGCGACTCGGACGGCAGCCGTAGTTGCTGGAACAGTTGCCGCAGCGCAAGATCCACTGGCTGCTTGTGGAAGTCGAACCGCCGCATGTACGCCTCCAGCAGCTCCTGGTGCATCCGGTCTCCTTTGCTCAGCTCCAGACCAAGCTGTGTCGCCGGCGTCCGGCCCTCCACCGCATCCAGCTGCTGACGCAGATATTCGCTGCGTCGCATTTCGCGCTCCTCCCCATTGTCCGCCTTCGCCGCGCTATCACCATCGCTGTCGCCGCTACCGCCGGTGCTGCTGCTACTACTATCGGCCTCTGAGTGTGTGTCGTGGGTATCGGTGTTTGCGTGCATGGCGGCGGATTCTGCTCCTAGATGTTCAGCATCACGATGGCCACCGCTACTGGCCATCATATCACCATTGCCATGGTCCGCGTCAATTATGGGCGCTGATTCGAGCACCAGTGGCTGAATCTCAGAAAGAGACAAGGACAGAGACAGAGATGGGGGCTGGGTCACTGGCAATTGTGCGCTATCGCTGCTGTTTTTCCGCTGCTCCTGCTGGTATGGCAGTTCATCGGTGGCAAATATGGCGCTGCTGAGGATGTCGTCAGCATCAATGTAGATGCTGCTCCGGGTGCTTGCAGTCGGCTGCTCCAACGCTGCCTCGGATGCACCGCTGGTGCTTCCATTGCTCGCGCTGGTCCTACGACTGCCGCTGGCCCCATCTCTTTGTTTCTCGGGGGGTTCGGTCTCAGCATCATCGCTCCTGGCTTCGTGGTTCGAAAGCAGTGGCGATGGGGAGCGGTGCGGCCTCCTTGCCATTGCTGCTGCTGCTGCTGTAGTCTTCTGCCGCTGCGACGGCATGCTTAGTGGCAGCGCCGACAGCGGCTGTTCGGGCGAGAACAACAGATCGCTTCTGTGTGCAAACGTCGAAGCTGACGACTCTGAAGCCGTCGAGCCAGCCGACGGCGGCTGTGGTGGCGGAGGCAGACGCTCGGCTAGCGCCTTGGTGACATCACTGAACAGATCGACTGGCGGCGGCAGATCCAGCACCAGCGACTGCGTGACCAGCGGTCTCCGTCCAAACGGCAACACATCGGTCTGGCCAGCTTCTTCTCCATCGCTGCACGAAACCTCCTCGATGTCGAACAAAAGGGGCTCCTCGCCAGGGTTGTCGCCGCTATCGCCACCGGCGTCGTTGCCGATCTGCGCTGCCACCATTTGCGGAGTAAACAGGTGCTGGTTCTGGCAGATGATGCGGCTCCACCGTCGCTCGCTCTGCTTCTTGGAGACGAGATCGGCGCTGGTCTCGTACATTGATGCCGAGTACACGCCGCGCATCCGGCGACTCGCAATAGCAGCAGCAGAAGCAGAGGCAGGATGGAGACCATTGCTCGCAGAGGGCTGAGACTGCTGTGGAATTGCCGGGTCCGACTCTTCCTCTGGGTGCAAACCGACTGAACCGCCAATTATCTCGGGTGGGCTGCCGCAGTACTCGGTGGCAATCTCCTCGTCCTCCTGCTCCTCTTCTTCGGCCTCCTCGCTGATATCGTCCAGCGCTATGGATCCGGCCGCCGCAAACGCAGTGGCAGGCCTTGCTGTGCTGCTGCTATTGCTGTTTGCAGTATTGCGGCTGTCGTTATCGTTATCATCGTCGGCGTCATCGTTGGTGCTGCTGGCCACCAGGAGCTCATATTCCGCAAACAGACGTGATCTGCGCGACTCGTCTCGCGAGAGCTGGATCGGCCGCCCCGGCGCCTCGTACATCGACATCTGTCGATGGAGCCCCTGTGCCGTTGCCGGGCGCTGGCCGCCAGCCATGTACATCGACATCACTCGCGCTCCGCCATTGCTGGCGGCAGAGTGTTGCGGACCCGGCGTCGGCGCTGCAGTATGAAGCCGCGCAGGAAGGTTTGCGCCTAGCAGCATGCTGCGTCTGCCAGTATTAACATTATCCTCTTCCTCCTCTTCCTCAGCCCATCCGTGCGTTGACGGCCTGTGGTTGTCGGTCTTTCGTCTGGCCTGGAGCATTCTTCTTGTCGGAGTGTCGGCCGGCGTCAGTGGCTGGTTCTGGTAAGCATAGGCGTAAGCGGACTCGCTGCTGGCACCCAGACGGGCGCTGGATGTGCTTGGCCGCGCATGCGCCGACGCAATTTCGGGTTTGTTTTTGTGGAGCATAGGCACAGCTGCAAAAGCGTACATCGTCTGGTCGTGATACGGCGGATCTGACGCAGAAGCAGCCGATTGCAGATGATGTGCCGCTGGTCTGTCACCGCGCAACGCAGCGTGTGCGGTGCCGGGACGGAGCCTTGCGCCGGGACCAGCGCCACGACTAACGCTGATGCCCAGGCCGCTTGCTCGCCGTGCGCTTGTTGCTGTTGCTGCTGGTGCGCAGGTGGATCCTCTTTCCCTGCGCGCTCCGCCGAGCCCGACTGCCTCGCGCAGAATCGAGTCTACGCGCGACAACGACTTGACGTGGATGTCGCGCCAGCCCGTCAGTCGCTTCTGCGCCTTAGTGTCGGCCGTCGCCTTCTGCGCCGCTGTCTGCGGCCGCTGCGGGGGCGGGGCTTTTACTGCGGTAGTGCGTCTGTCGCTGCTGGTAGCCGGTCTCTGCTGCTGCTGCAGGAGTTGTTGCTGGTGCTGAATCTGATCCTCTTGCGGCGAGTGCGGCATGTGCGGTTCCACGTCTTGGCTTGTTGACGTGCCAGGCCGCGACTGTCCGAATGCCACGGAATCGGGGCTCGGCGTCGACCAGCTGGCGAGCGCCTGTGCCTGCTCCACCGAGATCGTCGACGACACCGGCGTCATCGGCAGCGTCATTGCTGCTGCTGCTGCCGATGCCGATGCCGTGTCCTGGCGGGTGCGCAGGAACTGCCTCAATGTCTTCACACTGGACTCCTCAGCATACGGCACGCCCTCGTACACGCCGTGGTAAGCCGTCCGCTGCACTGGCGCACAGCGGATTGGATTCAACCGTGCGTTGTAATACGACGGCTGAATCGGCGCCTGCTGCTGCTGCTGCTGCTTCGCCAGACCATGCACACTGATGTTGCTGCTGTTGTTGATGGACGCCTGTGGCTTAGCCGCCTGCGCGCCAAACTCCGCCCACGGGCTGGTCTGGCCGTATGCAGACGCATGTATTGTGCTGCTTGATTTGCCAAATGCCAGCGCCACCTACATAGCACAGTCACCAATAAACAAAAACACAATAATCATAACAATGTAACATCAGAATGAAGCGGATGGTGCTGGACTGTTCTTTTAATTTCAACATCCAGCTGTCAATGCTTATTACAATCAATCCGACCGAGCTTCTCCCTCATCCCCTTCGGACAACAAAGGATAGAAGAGACTGAAAAAGAAGGAGGCTCAAATCGTCCAGCCCTTCGCAGCCTCCGGTCTGCTTGTCAGGTGCGGCTAGAGTTTTGCTTATCCTGCTTCTGAACGTTGCAAAGTTATATGTGGTTCTTCTCGATCTCTCCCTCGTTGTTCCATCTCTTGTGCCCGTTGTCTTATTGTGTGTCTGGGATTCAAGGAAAGTGCGTGTATAGGTGGAAGGAATGCGATTGGGAATGGCAATGGGGATTGGAATAAGTTCGGATGAAAGGGGAGTGGAGCTGGTGGTGGTGGCGGTAACAAGCAATCTCTGCCGCCTCTCTGAGTAAGCCCATTTTTGGTTTATAACAACAAGCTTAGCATCAATCAGTCCCTTTCCCTCCTTTTCCTGCCTTTGTTTCCTGCATGTGCCTGCGTGCCGTCCAATAACAGCTAGAGCTGAGTTGCTTAAAAAAAGCGAGAACTCCTCCCCATCGGCCTCTTGCGTGCTTTCCTTCTTTGAAGTACCAGTGCAATCGACACCCCCCTTTGTTTGGTTGTGCCTGTCTGCCGTGCTTGCAGCCAAGTAAATAGCGATAACGCATGCATCAGCAGAAAAGAGCATCAACACCAGCATGAGCAAAAGGCAGCAAAAGAGGGCAACGCAGAAGGGGATGTCATCTCTTCTATTCTTGTTTCCTATTTGTCTGCCTTCTTTCCTGGTTTGCTGGATTACTATTCCGACTACCATGTGCTCACAACGCAGCTCAAAAATCTTTCCAAACAGTCCAGGGCTTTATTCTTTTACGGCTTCCCAAACAGCAGGTGCAAAAAGAATGCCCACAACCTTGGAATGCCCAATAAAAGAAAACAAGAAAAAAAGAGAGAACAACGATATCGACTGGAAAATGGGGGAGGGGGTGACCATAAAAATGGTGAACACATTTTTTGTTTTGTGAGCTACACACTAATCTCCAAGAAAGTGCTTTGGCTGTCTACTTACTGAAAATCTTTTCGACCTCTCGTGTCTGCTGCGTTCTGTCGCGGAGTGCGTGTGCGATGTCGCCGGCCGCTGCCCGTACATGTGCCGGGAATCCAATAGATCCTCGTCAGGCGTCTGAGGCAATGGCTTGTTGACTGACATGTTGGCTGGCGACTAACGACTAACGACCGACGGCTGTGCTCGATGACTTTTGGCTGCGTGCTTGTTCCTTGCGATGTGTTGTGGCAGGCAATACCAAGGATACGCGTGCGCGCCTTGCAGTGCTAGATGCTGCTTATTGTTGTCAAGGATGTTGGCTGCTGTTCTGTGCAGAGCCTGTGATGAGAAGAATACAGAATAGAGAGTGGATGCAAAGACAGGCGGGTATAATGCCGTGTGGTGGAAAATAATAAACTGGACTCGTCGGACCGCCGAATAGAGCAAATAAAAGCTATTGTAGAAAAGAGTATACAGCTAAAAAAAAAGGCTTTATGCGAGGAAGGGGTGTCAAGCAAACAAGAACCACAAAGGATGAAAGAGAAAAAGGGAAAGAAAGGGTCAAAGCAGTAGAGCTCGAGACGGCAAAAAATGCACGACATTTTGGCTCTTCCCTTTTCTGACCCTCTAGCCTCTTTCTTTTTTCTTCTCCCCCAAGCTGAGCTGCGACATGTCTCTCTGGCTGCCAAATGGCGATCAAAGAAAGAAGAGTACAAAATAGGGATGAAGGCGACAGGCACGAATACGGCAGAATAGGATGCGCAACCCAGGAACAGGCGCGAAAAAGGGAAAGTAAAGGACGTCGTCTCTCTTTTGCCACCCGCCGCGCCCGGTGATTGGTCTGCTGCGCGCGTGCACATGATGGATGCGTTTGCTCCTGGTCCCGCTACACAAAGAAGGAAAGGGCCTTGGCAGAGCGCTTTCCTCCGTCCGGATCTTCACGCGCACATCGCCCTTCCCTGGTCCAGCAGATACCGCACAGCTGGATCAGGAGAACACTAGAGCAACGCCCCCGCTTCAGACCCCCGGGGGATTGCAGCCAAGAGAGAGCATCTTGCATTGCTTACACGCGGAACACATGCACCACCTTGACTATATGGCCCCTGCATATCGGGCATTCACGCCGGTCCGACTCTACGATCCTGTTGCCACACTCAAGACATGTGCACATGTGTCCGCAGTTAAGGAACACGCAGTTAATCGATGCGTCCCAGCAGATCTTGCACACATCATCGTCGCTGCTGCCGCCACCCTTTTCTTTGCCACCACTACTGTCCTCTGCTGCTGCTGCTGCCGCTTCGCGTTCCATCTCCAGCTTTGTGTTCCGCACAAGCCGTTCCACGCGCTCAACCAGCTCCTTCTTCTCAACAATGTTGCTGTAATCAACATGGTTTTTCTTCAGTATCCCCTTCAGCATCTTGACGCCCAGCTTGTTTGGATCCGTACCGTCCTCCACAAGTAATCGGATATCTGGGATGCTGTTCTGCGATGCGGGCGAAGAGCTGCTTCTTGTTGCATCATCCCTTGCTCCAGCCGCTGTTGTTGCCGACGCTGCTGCTCCATCCTGTCTTGTTGTTGTTGTTGTTGCACCCGTTGTGAATCTGTTTGCATCTGACGACGGTCCCTGCGTCGCCTGTGGGCGTGGTTCGGTGTAGAAGCTGCGCTGCGTCCGCGGCTGTGCTTGTCTCCGCGAATTAGAAGACGGGGCTGAGTACGTGCTCCAGTTGTAGTTCTGCGTATTACTCTCCCTATTAGATGACGTGAATACGTTGGTGCCAGGCTGGGTGCGATGCGTCTGTCGTCCTGGATCCAGTATAGACGAGGCATGCTCGTCCAACACGCTTGCCCCTCGCTCAATTCCGCTGCCTACCTGCTGCCCAATGCTCTCAAACGCACGACCCATCTCCTCGCCAATGTTTGTAAAGATACGGTCCCACGATCCATCGCTTCTCCCATTTACGCTTCCAGAGTTGTTGCTGTTTTGTGCATCCAAGCCCGCTCTATTCCGAGGCCTATGTGTGCTCTGGGTATTCTGAGCATGGTTGGTATAACTAGCCTCAGAGGGCTGAGGAAGCGACTGGCGATACTTGTCCTCGTGTATTTGCGGCATCGGTGAGTTGTTGTAGATCGCCGCCACAAGATCGCTTTTCTCCAACATGGTTGACGGGTTGTACAGTCCATAGAGCTGCAAATATGCTCGCAATTCGCGTATAGGAATCTTTCCTAAATCCTCCTTGTTCTTGATAGACATTTGGAGGTTTCGATCGCACATTGTACAGCAGCCCACTGGGGATTTCAGACCATACTTTGGCAAGTACCACTTTTCTCGAACACAGTCTGCGCAGACAACCTGGCCTACTTGGATCATTAAGCACATCTCAATAAATTAGTCTACCATATAGACCAAAAACAAATTTATGGCCGAATAACAAGAGCATTATATGTGTGTATCAGCGCTTGCCGTTAAACAAGCCTTAAAGCTTTAACCAGCACTTACCGCAGTTGACGCAGTTGCACTATGCTGTCCAAAGCAAGGATAGGCGAAGAATACAAGAAGAGTTGTTCAAGTGTAGAAATATATGTTTGCATTAGTTACAGTCGTCAAAGAAAGTCATATAAAACAAAAACAGCTAAGCACTATGTTGTTTACTTACTTTTCGGCGAAACATGTGAAACTTTATCCCGCAAGACGGACATGCCGTGTAGCGACTGCGTTCCAAGGGCTTTGCAAGCCTATATACGCTGTTGTTCGCATCGCGCAGTGGGCCGTTGAGCTGTTGCAGGCTTCTTTCTATTGTTTCCGGCAAAGCTGCATTTGTCGCAGGAAAAGGTAATGCGCTAAATGTTGCTGCTTGCATTCGAAGTCAAAAAAAGTATGAAAATAACACTGAAATTATAGCAACTAAATTCACTCTACAATTATTATACAACAAAACGACGGGTATACGGAAGATATAATGAGGAGGGAAAGAGAGAGAAAAAATGGTTATGCTATTGAACAACGAAGAACAAGGAACAACCTGTATTGTTCCACGTGTTTCCAGACAACTTTGCCTGCGGAAATTTCTAGTTCGCAGGTCTTTGAGGAACCTCATTGTCCTGGGACTTTTACAAACGTCTGCTCATGCTTGGCGTCATGCCCTCTGTTCATTATTTGCTGCGCTCGGCCCAACGTGTATGTGGCGGGCATTTCCATTCACAAATATTACATAAAAAGGTATTGTAGTCTGACATCGCTCGGACTCTGGCTGTTCTTTTCAATTGCAAGGTCGTTACAGCCAGCTTTAAATCCAGACAACAACAGCCGCCTTCTTTTTCTTGAGGAATTTGTAAGCCAGATCTAAAAACTGTCGAAATGGTGGTGTGGGGTTGTGGATTTTGTGGAAAAGCGCATTAGGCAGTCTGATACTTCTTGTAAATTCCCCCCCCCACACACACACACACAATTGCACACAATTTACCACTTGTGTGAACGTTACCACTAGGCTGGGATTAATCCCCTTTGAAATTACCAAAGTATCTGCTTAATAGATATCAATTAATATATGCTGACTCTGGTGCCCAATGCTGAGCTGAGATTGTGATCCAGGAGTTTGGATGACATATATTTGCACCAGAGGTTATCACTTTTCACACGTTCTTGCAATATCTCTCTCTAGTTAGCTAGCATATGTTTAAACAACACTTTTGAGTTGGATTTCTGATATTGATGATGTAGGAGTACTCGCATTTATCTTTCTCTATTCGCTAAATATTGCTTTTTGTGGGAAAAGTAAGCATTCTTCTGTTGTATACAATTTTCTCCTTGTCGCCACTGACCATCCCATGCTATATTGTGCCAAAACTCCCTCAAAGCCTCTCCATTCATTCACATTTAGAAAACTATTATATACCAGAATATTTATTTCATTAATAAAAATACTTCATCTCTATGTTGTCGTCTCTTTCACTTACAATATGAGTACCAAAGCATCGCCGCTGACAGACATTGATCCAGCTGAATTGGAGCAGCTGCTGTCTGGGAGACTGCAGGATCCAACGCCCACGGTTTTGCAAAAGGACTTGGTTGGCCTGGTCTACGAAACGCCATCAAAATACCTTTCCTACAAGAAGACTCAAGTGGCACCACAACAGATCGACGTGCTATTTCCAAGTCAGACACCATTACCAGATCCTCCGCAGAGAAATGAAAGCAGCATGCATAGGCGCAGGCTTCGTGCCAAGCCGAATTTTACCGAAAAGCAGCTGGAAAAGACTACTTTTTCATTGTCTGCAGCACAGGAACCGGACCACTCGAAGGACCAATGTGTGTGCATTGTGCACGAGTTGGTTGCAACCGAAAGCACATTTGTGTCTGACATTGAGCTGCTGTTTTCGTTGTTTACGGCATCCCTTTGCGAATATGCGCACTCAAAGGAAATATTTGTAAATGACATGTTACAGTCACTTTGCATGCTAGTCCTTTTTCAGCGCCGCTTTCTATATTCGCTGACCAATGTTGCCGACACCAACATTTTTGCAATTGCGCAATTATTCTCATTGGAGACAGCAGGCTTTAGATTGTATATCAACTACTCGACCGCTTACCATCGGATCAGCAAAGAACTTGATAAGCTTGAAAAGGAGGACGCAGCATGGAGGAAGCTTGTTGCAGGTGCGCAAGCGCAAAACAGACAATCTTCTCATCGCTGTAGGCTGGGACTACGCGATCTCTTGATACGGCCAATACAACGTATCTGTAAATACCCGCTGTTTCTGTCAGAGCTGCTCAAACACACAAAGAATTCGGATCGTTATGTTCACGCTGAGCTGAGTCGGTCGCTGTCGTTTATCAAGAGCATATGTGTTGGAATAGACAAAGAGCAACACCATAGCGAAGCCGAGCGCTTGCGCAATGCTATCTTGAGCAACTACTACGACAATCAAAAGCTGCCAGTCAGATTCGTTGCCAGACTAGGAATGGTTTCGCTCTCTGGGCTGCTAAAGGTACACAACGCGGACACGGCTTCATTTGGCGTGTCGGAGCTGTTTGGGTGTGTGCTTTTCAAGCGTTTTATAATTGTCTTTGGATTTAAAAGACCTACACATCTTGTCCCCCAGTACTGGTTTCCCATGCACACAATGGCGCTGGTTGATGACGACACCGAGTATGCGTACTCATGGCAGCTGCAACACCTTAAGAGCGGACAGTATATGCAATTCAGTGCACGCTCATCACGAGAAAGAGATTTGTGGTTGTCCAGGCTTAAGGAGGCAATATCGGTGTCAATTGCCAAGGTTCCTCAGCCACAAACAGGCAGACAAAAGTCTGGCGCAATGTTACCGCTAACTACGACAAACATAATTAATCAACAGCAACAGCAACAGCAACAGCAGCGACAAAGAGACAATTTGTCTACAAAGCATAGCAATGGCAAAACCCGTGGCCATGGCCAAGGTAACATTATGTTTTGGCGCAGCAGCAGCTCATCTGTCCGAAACAAGGAAAGCGAGTTTGAGCAGGCCTTCAAAGACATGACGTCTCCAGAAATAATCCGTATCAACACGTTGGAAAGGATCCAATGCAACACACCAGTGTCTACTATGACCACATTGAGTGTACCGCATCAGCAGGTTCCACAGCTTCCAGCACCGTCTCTGTACTCTACAATATCCTCAAGCTTTGCCAAAGCGCCCAGTCAACGACGCATATCATTATATGATAGCAAAGACCATTGTGCGGCTCATAAAGGTGATAACGCAAAAGCAACGGCACTCAGCGAGACAACGGGAATAGTGTATCTGCAGTCGCCGTGCCAGTTTCAGAGAGAATGCAAATGTCAGCAGAGCAAATTTTGCGTTTGCACCAACAACAACAGCGGCAACGGTAGAAACAATGGCAAAAAGAACACGACCCACTCGGATACATTGTCGGAAAATCAAAAGGACACATTTTCAGGACGTTTGCTGGGCGTTTTAGAGCACTTGTCGCCCGGGAAGCAAGAATCCCAGATACTTGCACCGATATACACAAATACAATAAGCCAATCCGGAACAGCATATAACGCCTATAGCTTTTGGTGTCCTTCTAACGAGTGAATAAACAATCTACTTGTATAAAACCATTCTACGCAAACAATTCTTTGCATATGTTAAGCTACAAATATATTAAACGTGACAAGGTGTTGCAAAACCCTAATGAGCTAGGCGGATGTTCCCAAAGACTCTGCTTTTGCCTTTGCTGCACCAAGATGCTCCCACAGATCTGCACTGTTAAGGTAGACACCAGCCATGTGGCGTGGCCCACTGAATCCGTTGCGTGCGTGCAGTACCTTGAAATTGTCATAAATCACAACATCGCCGGCTTGCAGTTCCGCCTTTAGCTGGAAATCATCCCGATAGAGCAGCTTGTCCCAGACCTGCTGAGCCTCGTACCACTCACGCAACTGAGAGAACGGCACTGTTGTTTGTGCGCCTTGGGTGAAATAGCTGTAGCGAACCTGCGCCAGTTTGCGCTCACTTGTTTCTGGATCAATCTCGTCTGACAGTCGCAGAATAGGACTAACGAGCTGTGCCTGGAAGTTGGCTTGCTTCCGGTCAAACTTGACAGGAACTGTGGTTAGCAGCTCGTATGCTCTGCTGTTGACCTCTGTTTTCAGATAGTTGGCTGCCGACTCTGCGTGCACAAAGTAGTTTTCGCCTCCGACGTCGGCAGGACGAATGCAGTGGAGAAACTGGAACCCAGGAACGTCTTCGGCGTAGCACAGATCTGTGTGCAGACGGACGGCAGAGTTAGTATATCCCAGCTGGTCATTGTTTGTGTTCTCCGTGTTTCCTGTCCGCAAGTGTTCAATTCGCCCAAAGTGCGTGGGGATTACATCCGCAGATGGGTCGATAAAGTCATAGATAATGTCCTCGGTAGAATCTCCTCGGTTGCGAATAACAGCTACACCATATTTCTGCAGCTTTTCAAAAAGTGCAGTCTTGTATCGCACAGAGTCGATTTCGCTGAGAGACCCGTTCTTTTGCGCGTACTTGCTGTAGTCGATGGTCACAAGAGCTGTGTCGTGCGGCGGAAGCTCGTGCGAGTATTCGCGTTCAAAGCTGTATGCATTCTCGCGGAGCCATTCAACCGGAAACAACGAGACATGCTCTTTCTCGTCGGAAATCACAAGCTTTCCAGTGTCATCCTTTGTTGGAATAGGCGCCCAAACAAGAGAAACAGCAGGAGTGCCGTCTGTGGAACTGGTCTCAACGCTGGCGCGCAGTGGGCGTATCTCAAGAGGAACCACAGCGGCATCGATTAGACGTTCCTTGGTGGCAGTGTGGCGACAGCCATTGAGGCACAGGCAGTTATGGCGAAGCCAAAAGTAGTGAAAGTCTGCAAATGTTGTCTCTGCAGAGGGCTCGACGCTGTTGAACCTGACGCGTGCCCAGTCGGGCTTGAGTTCGACTTGTACTGACATTGGTGCGTAGAAGACTGTTAGATAAAAAATTGCTGCTTGCTGTGGATGGAGATACTTTTTTTGATGTGTATCTGAGTGTTAAGGCGTGGCATCTCGCGAGTTTATATATGCTGCCAAAGGGCATCATCGCCCTTGCTTTGCAAGATATTACTTTCCATGAATGGCAGGCGATGGCCAGCAACAATGGAAATGGTGGTCAATGTCGGAAAAAACATGCCTCACATTATGAGCAATGGAATCACATTCCGATGGCGTTAATGGGTTTTATAACTTGTGCTGTGGGATTTTAAATCACTGTAAAAGTGTGTAACTGGGAATTTACGCAATCATCAGAAAGAATGACGAATATACGAGATGCATGCATATTGGTAGAATTTTGAAATAAAATGACACAATTTGATTAACAGCCCATCTGCTTCATCTAAAACAGGGCACAGGACTCTAGAAACCCTCTGCGAAGAACAGCAAATACTAATTTTCAAGTATATTCATTGCTATAAAATGTCTTGCCTTGAACTTTCCTGTGACGACGCTTGACCGCATTCTCATTTATTTATTGATTAATTAATTAAAACGTGTTTATAATGGCTCCTTCAAGCAATATCCCTACACGAGTTCTACTTTCGATCATCAGTTCAAAATAAAGTAATGTGTGCGTGTGGTTCAACAAATATCCAACAACATACCATATCATATTGGCAGTTAATTTTAGACTACACACGTAATGACACTAAGGGTTTCTGTTTATGAACTGACGTAAAGGCAATTAGAAACTAATCAGGATATTCGGAGCGTCATTGCCCAGACGAACATGTAAGAATTTCAGATAAAGATAAATTGAATAATATTAAAATTCAGATATCTTGAAGGCAATCCATAAAGCAATACAGATAATTGAAGCCGTTGGAGAATAAAAAAGTATTGTCATAAGAAAAGTATAAAAGCAACTACGAATCCCCTAACATCCTTCAGTTGTTTTGGTATATTCAGCAAAAAACATCATACATTTTAATACAGCAATTACATTAGATATATACATTTTCTTGCAATACAATGTCCGATAAACTTGCTCAGCCTCCTGGTATGTCTGATGAGGAATACAGTAATATTATTAAAGGGATTGTTGCCAGTGTAGTAGGAATAGGAAAATAAATAATATACTCGGGTGTAATAGGGTTTCCGCTACCATTTGAGTAAAATATTCTATAAATATACCTTTAAATAAAACAGAATAAACGTAAACCATAGAAAAAGCCATTACATTTAAAGTATACCGTATCCACACAATTGTTGAACAATGTTGGCATGCTTTGGTGATGGAAACAACATTTTTATAAAATTTTTCATTTTTATTGTCCCAAACATATTGAAAACCACACAAATAATTGTCTCTGCTTGCTAGAAATCCAACGAGTTCTTTGAGCCGGGAATAGAACCGCATCCGCCGCTTGCTCCCGCACCAAGCTTGTGAGTCTGGGTCTTTGGTTCGTCTGGCTTGGAAGGCACGCGTCTCTCGCTAACACCGCCCTCAATCGGCAGGTGGTATGTCTCGATAGAAAACTTTTTACGACGTAGCCGGAATGCCATATTGTTAGCAGACCCTCCACCTGTGTTCAGAAGCGACAGACGACCAGTGGACGCAGTCAACGAGTTGAGACGTGGGAGTTTGCGGATATGCACAAAGCCATGGTACTCCTGCTTTGTGTTGTTGTCGCCCTTTGCCTGTCGTGCAACAATGTCAGCTGGCGACGCATACGCGCCCTCGAATGACTCGAGCTCAATAACGGCATCGCACAAATGTTCGACACGGCGAACAATCGGTAGTCGTACGCCTGATTCCTCGTAAAGGTGCGCGGGAAAGGAAACAACGCATGCTGCGTAAGAGTAGCGGAGGAGACCCCTGAGCGCATGCAGGAATTGCAGAATCGACGTATCGCTGTCGCCCTGCCAGAATCCAGATCCCAGAGAGCAAAGCTCAATCCTTAGGATGTTGCGCTCAACCCCTGGAGGCAGTGGCTTTAGTGAGCTGTACCCATCAGCAATCAGCGCAGAAATTCTGTCCAATATGCACTTGTACATGTCACTGGTGTGTGTAGTACCAGACGCCATCATGTCGGCAAGAGACTCGCTGTCTATAATCTCCACATCCGCACTTTCAATGACATCCCGTGGCACACGCACCGACAGGTCAAAGCGTTCGCAGAATGGCGTCTCTTCCGTTCTGCTGCCACCAGCGAGGGCACCTCGATCGTCATAAGCTTCATTAGTGTCCACCTTTGGCAAATTCTTGTACCGCCAAGCAATCTTCATAGCCTCATCGCCTGCCAGGGCATTCTTGCTCCCACTTTGTGGCAGAACTGTTGCGCTTTGTCCACGCGAAACACTGGCCCAGCCAGGAATCTGCGTCGCAAGATCTATATCTCGATCAGCATTCACGATGCAGAGTTTGTGCCCGGCAGCAATTGCCTGGCTGGAGTAGTATGAGAGAAGAGTATTGCTGTATCCAGTTCTGCGATCCTCTTCTATCAAGAAGACACCACCAACTGGTAGACCCCCTCCAAGCAGATCGTCGAGTGAAGGTACGCCAGTTGATATCAGCAACTGAGCATTGTGTGGGTTAATTTTTGTGGCCGGAGGAAGCTTTGATTGGTTTGTTGGAGTCCGTTTGCGAAAGGAGCTGCTCATTGCTATGCCTTCTTGATATCAGCCAGGAATAATGAATGCTGGGAGGGGTGTCAAGTAGAAACAAAGAAACAGCAGGGAATAAGAGCTAGGCCTAAAGATGAGACGTATTTTGCTTTTGCTTACTAATCTGGACATGCATATATTTTTTGTTCTCAGTGAGCCAATGTATTTTATATGCACTGCCAATATCTATGGGCAAACTAAAGCCCACCCACGTGCAAAATGGTATGCATCTGTTTTTTACGTTCGGTTTGGCATTGGTAAAGATTGTAGATCCAGAAAGCGAAACTGCAGCATTAACAAAACTCTTTTGCGTGGCACCAAAGCAAGAGTTAAAATCAGAAATGTAAAGCGATGTTTTTTAAAGAGCTAAACCTTGACCTTTATTTTCTTTCTCGTTTGGTTGTGGATTTCTTTCTTGACTTTCTCTTCCTCGGGAGATTTTGAATCGTCTGCCTTTTTCTTATTCTTTTACATTCCAAAGTGATTACGACAGAGAGCAACACCAGCAGCAAGACCTCGGACCTTGTGCCTTCCATTTCGAAATTTGCTGTTATTTGTTTCTAAGAGGGCAAACTCTTGCCCTGCATTTACTTTTGCATTTGTCGCTTTCCCTCTCCCCTCTCTCACACTCTCATTTGAGGAGGCGTGTAGACACTAATTGCAGGCGGAATCTGAATGCTCTGGTATTATATCCTTGGGCTGTATGCGGGCGTGGTGCTGGCGGTAGCGGTCCTTCTGCTGGCGACAGCAAGGGGACTGTACCAGAGACAGAATGGGCGGACCGAGACAAAGAGCTCGGTGTTGGTGCGGATCTGGCGGTGGGTTCGGTTTGTTGCTCGATGCGGGAGACGACGCAAGAAGCGCACCAGACCGACCGACGACCGGCGTGAGGAGCGGCGTGCACTACGCAAGCAGCTGCGCGAGGAGGCGGAGGAGTGGCTCAGCGAGTGGCTGGAGCGGATTGTGGAGCTTGGCGAAGATCTGCTGGATGCAGACTTTGACGATGATGACGAAGACGACGAGTATGTGGATGGCGACCAGGGCTCGAGCGACGAGACAGGCGATGGGCGACAAGTTGTCATTGGACTGATAAACACCGGCAACTCGTGTTTCTTCAACTCAGTGCTCCAGGCGCTTGCGTCGTCAGAGCGCCTGCAAGACTATCTGTCGTACATACTTGAGCGCATGGACGAGATCAACGATGCGGCGGATGAGGTGATGATCTCGATGCCCCTGACCGAAGCGCTGTGGGAAACGCTGACGGATCTCAACGCTGTTGTTAACCGTGATCTGGCCTTCCAGCCGTATGCGGTGATGACGGCGCTTGGCTCAAAAAGCCTTAATGACCGCGGGCAACAGGATGCGCAGGAGGCATTTCAGTTCATCTCATCAACACTGTCAGAGGAGCGACAAGTGTTTGCGGATATGCAGATTCCGTCGCTGCTGAACTCTAGCCTGGTAGGCATGCTTGCGAGCATCGACACGCACAAACCACAAATATTTTCTGTGCCACGTGGACTCGAGACTTCTGGGACCAAGAGTATAGCGCGCGTACGTGCGCTGATGAAGCTGGCGAGTCTGGCTGAGCGGCCTGTCGAGGGCCAAGCGCTGACATTTGGGCGCCGTCCCGTTCCCCCCACTCCGTTTTCTGGGCTTGAGGTTAGTCGCCTCACATGTGTCCAGTGTGGCCACACCACGACGCTGAAACACCAAGTCTTTAGCTGCATCCCTTTGCGGCTTCCGCCAGTTGCCACATGCACTGTTGACCAGGCTCTGCGCAATTACACCGCACTGGAGGAACTCACAGGCGTTGAGTGTCGCAAGTGCACGCTGATTCTAACGCTGCGCACCCTGATCTCTGACATTCACACGGCCAAAAAATGGCTGGCAGGAAATCCAAACTACAATATTACCAAAGACAGCAACAACAAGGAGCATGATTCGGTCAAAGCCAGTCCCAGATCCGAGAAACAGAATGCAAGGGCGCAGCGGCGTGTGGCGCGTGCAAAGATAGAATGGCGGCGGGCAGTTCTTAACCACGAGACCAGCGATAGCAACCATAGGGCTTTTGAATCGGACTCAAGCTCAGACTCGGATCTGGACGATCCCAGCTCACTATCCAAGGAAGAAGATGCTGGCAATGGCTGGTATGTAAGGAAGCAGCGACCTGCGGATGACGAGTATCCGCTCGACCCAGCCAGGCAGCTGATAGATTGCAGCGTCTCTCTGCCGCCACCTCTGCTTGTGGATGTGCCCCAGATAATCAAACAACTTCATGAAAACGCAGAAAAGGTCACTAAAGCCCTAAAGTCCGATATTGAAAACCCACTTTCCGGCATAACACTGAAAGTGGCACGCAGTCCGCTGGTTGTCAGACAAATGGTCGTTGCAAAGCCTCCGCCTTGTCTTTGTCTCTACTTTTCGCGATCGGTGTTTGCTTCGGATAATTATGCAGTCAAGAATCCATGCCACGTGCGCTTTTCAGAGTACCTTGACATGTCCTTGTACACGACAAGTGGCAATCTCAGACTGAACCCAACCGAGTCGATTGTAGACGAGCATCCGATTCCGGATGCAGGCGTGTATATGAGCCGTCGAGCCAGAGATGCTGCAGAGGCACTTGGCAGAAACATAGACCCACAGCTTGTCTACCGGCTCCAGGCTGTTGTTGTGCACATCGGATCGCACTCGTACGGCCACTTTATTACCTACAAGCGCAAGCCCCAGCCGCCACCTCGCTCTGGAATCAACACGCCGCGATACAGAAGCAGCTCATCAGTGTCTCTTTCGCATAACGGCATTGCCAGCGCTGGAATGCAATCCTTGGATAAGCGCCAGGCGCTGTCTACTACTCCTGCTCCTGTTGATGCTGCCGATGGCCTGCGTCGGCGACGCCTTGTAGGTGGCAACGGCAGCATCAGCTTCAGCAACGACAAGGATATGGGCGAATCCACCTCCATTGTGGACAATGCACAGGCTCTGGGCGCTTCTGCTGGATCATCTCGGCCAAAAAGGTCCTGGCGTGTGGCAGACGCAATGACTTCGGAATGGTACCTGGTTTCAGACGAGGATGTGCAGGCAGTGCCGTTATCTGAGGTTCTCAATGCCAACCCCTATTTCCTCATATATGAGCGCATCGATGGACAGAGCGTGGGAGGCTATTCCGGCTCATCGAATATTATTCCGTCGCTAAGCAATCTGCGCAACCTGGCAAGACGGTCCGCCAGCGCTCAGTCAGCGCCGCAGTCGTTGTCTGTACAAAACAGCTCTGCCGAACCTGCTGATCCAATGGAGAGTGCCGTCCCGCTGTCGCCTGTTATGCCAGCACAGGACCTGCCGCTGAGGAGCGAAAAGACGATGTCATCCATACCCCGTCTTTCTCCTCAAGAATAGTAAATATGGCCTCCCCTTCTTTTTTTGTTGCAGCCTTTTGCACTCTATGTGTGTGATTGCTACCCATAGATTTTTTGTATTCGGTGCTGCGAGTACTTTTGGTCACTAAATGATGCCGAGCAGCGCTGTTTTTTGTTTTTTATTTTATTTTATTTTGTGGAATGCAATCACTGCTAATAGAAACACTTGCCGTTATCTCTTTCTCCCCTTCTCTATATATACTCATCAAAACATTCAGCACATCATGGCGACGTCACAGCTTCTTCCACTAGGTTAGTTTAGCACATAAAGCGCGAGTAAAGCATTTTAGTTTTCATTCTAGGTATTAGCACCCTGTGTATGGCGACATGGAGCTAAAGTAGCTTGTACACAACCATGGCATTTGTAATGTATACATGTATTTGCTTTTGTGTCGAGTGTAGAGCTTATCGACAAGTGCATTGGATCTCGGATCTGGGTTGTAATGAAGTCGGAGAAGGAGTTTGTCGGAACGCTCTTGGGATTCGATGACTACGTCAACATGGTTCTCGAGGACGTGACAGAGTTCGAGACTGCTGGCGAGTCGAAGAAGGTCAATCATCTGAAGCAGATTCTGCTCAACGGCAACAACATCTGCATGCTTGTTCCTGGAGGAGAGTAAGTGTTATTTCAAAAACAACAACAACACTATCATCATCGAATGGAGCCATGTCCGTGGGCAAGGAGCAATTGCACTTTTTTTTTCTTGCTAATAGCAACCGATCTTCCTTTTGCTTGCATTTCTGTAGGGGCCCAAGCGCTTGAGGAGCAGAATAACATCTCAGTAGAACAAAAAAAGGATCAAGAAACAAACAAACAAAAAAGAAAAGAACCTTGATAACGGTTGTGAAAAATAGGCATGCTCCTCTCCCTCTCTCCCATGTGCTGTTCCCGATATATATAATAGTAGTAATAATATTCACTGTTGGTTCACTTGGAAAGACGAATGGTGCCAATGTCGCGCCACTCCTCACATGGGCCGGTGGTCCGCACCACATTTATCTGCGGAGCAAAGAACGACAGCTGCTCGATATCCTCGGGAAGATTGCTACTGATTTCAGCAGCTATTTTCTCGCGCATGGGGCCTTCAAAGTCGCCGTACACTAGGCTGACGTGCGGATAGAAGGCAGGCTGGCCTCTTGCATTCCAGTGATGGCGTGCAATACCGTTAGCCAGGACGAGAACAGCGTTGCCCTGCTCTTCCAGCAACACGCACTGGTGGTACTTTCCACCGGTGGCCACTTTGTTCGCCCTGAAAGGGATGCCTGCACGGAGCGTGTCCTTTCCAAGCTCCACGCCGAGCTTGGCGACGTATTCTCGGACCTGGGCCAGTGCGTCGCTGTCGCTGCTGGCAT
Source organism: Coemansia sp. RSA 1200 (assembly GCA_027578915.1). Lineage (NCBI taxonomy): Eukaryota > Fungi > Kickxellomycota > Kickxellomycetes > Kickxellales > Kickxellaceae > Coemansia > Coemansia sp. RSA 1200. The sequence goes on from JANBTT010000009.1 coordinate 170,956, forward strand.
GGACTGGCGAAAATAGCGTTGTGTGTGGCGAGAATATGGGCGCCCCAAGCGCGGCGGCCTTTCCTGTTATTATCTCGCTGAGCTGCGTCTGTGCACTGCTTCCAACAGCAGGACACAGCCACAGCGAGTACTTTCCGTGCGACGGCATTGAGACCTTTGTTTTTTATATAATTGAAGGGCAGCAATAGAGAGCGAAAATGAGCGATAATGATCGAAAATGAGTGTGCTTTGACGATGAGTGAATGATGCCGAGAGGAAGCGGCTGGCCAAGACAGACTCTATTTATCACCATCATGCAGTTGGCATATTGAGGATTAAGGGCGTCGTGCGTCTGGCGGCTGTGCTTATGGATCCCAACAGAATTCATAAAATGAGAATATAAAATAATAGCGATAATATATAACAAATGTAAACAACACACTAGCCGTTTATCGGGATATATCCTTGGCTGGCTGGATACTCGGACGATCCGCACAGCGCCACGTCATAGCTTCCTCCAAGAGCCGCTGGCTGTGTGCTGGATCCGGTCCCGCGACGGAGAGCAATGCGGTGAGTGGAGATACGGCTCCAGATGTCGCCATCCATCGAAGCCGGCCATCGAGATGCCGCTGCTGGCATGTTGCTGTTACCGGCGCCGCTGCTGCTTCTGTTGGCGTTGTTGCGAGGCGGTTGTCGGGAAGATGTGGCCTTTGCCTGGCTAACGACAACAACGGCGATATCGTGCTTTGATGCGATTTGAGAGATGAGCGCGGCCGCAGCAGCCTGCAACGTCTGGCGACGCATGATATTGTCGGGAAACGACGCCAGGAATGGCCAGCTCACGGTGTTGACAACAAGAAGCCCCACACTGCCGCCGACCACGCGGCAGATGCTATCGAAGGAAGACAACAGAGCCATCAGCTCGTGGGCAGCGTAGATGCGGAACACGCTGATCTTATCCAGCGCATCTTGGCAAAGACGCTCGGCAGCGGTGGCCGAGAACGCGCCCACGCAATCCACATACACCGCACGCATCGTGCCAGCGCCACCACCGAATGCGGGCGAGAGCTGATGTACCGTTGCTGTTGCTGCCACACACAGCTGCAAGCACAGCTGCGTCTGCCCGCTGCCTGGATCGCCCACCACCTCAACAATGCTTCCCAGACGCAACCCGTGCCCGCCCAGCAGACCATCCAATGCATCGATCCGTGTCAGAAAATGGCGCTGAGTCCGGCGCTGCTGGACAAGCGACCAGGCGTTGCTGCTGACATTGCTGTTATTATCGCCATTTGGCCCGGTGCTGGTGCTTAGCAGTGACTTTATCCGCAGCAGCGTTGCATCCTTACCATCGTCGGTGCACCCCTCGTCGATATCAGCAACTGTGCGGTATCCGTTCCGAACCAGCCACTCCTGCGACGAAGCTGGTATCGGCAGCGACAGAACGCTCCGAGACATGTTTGCAAACGAGATATGCGTGATTTTTTTAGTATAAAAAGCCAAGAGTGTAGATAAAGTTTGTGAAAAAACGTGTAAATGAAAAAGGGAGAAAGATTTGGAAGATTGATTTTTGAATGGGCTGTCATCACGCAAAATATTGATGATTTTCCCCTCATTTTCAATTGATGAAATCATCCAACTAAAAAGACTAATAAAAGAGGACATAAAAATACATGAAAAGTCACAGGATGTCGTCAAGAAAGGCCTCCAAGTCATCGGCAGGCGGAGCATTGGGCTTCTTTGGCTGTTGCTGTGGGTTCGCTTGGTTCTTTGGAGCTCCGGATGTCGGGGTTGGCTTTGCCTGCTGCTTAAGACCAGGAGCAAGGCACGCGGAGGAGACAGCAGTGAGGGCCATTGGAGCAAGGGCTGTAGTTTGTTTGTGAATAGGAGAAAGGGGAGAAGCCTTGCTATCCTGTTTACTACTGCTCTTGGTGCTGACGCTGATGCTGGGAGCCGGCACTGGAAACTCTGCAGCAAGATCGTCTTTGAATCCCAACACCGCATTAAGTGGGGTTTCTTTGACAGAGTGAGCAAGACTTGCAGCTAACCGATCCACATCAACGTCGAGAAGTCGGTCCCAGATCGCGTCTGCGTACCTGCCAAGGCCTTCGGACTCGATTTCCTCCCGCAGCTTGAAAAAGACACCAGTATTGGAGGACTGCTGAGGTATTGAGCCTGTTATGGATTGCGAACCCTCTTTAAGGTAATTTAGAAAATCGTCAGCTTCTTGCTTGGAAGTATTGGCAGCAACATCGGCACTAGAGCCATCCTCGGTGTGTTGCTGCTGGTGCTGAATGTCTGTGTATTCGGCAATATGCGGCTGTTCTGGCACGGCCGTGGTTTTGCGCTGGCTTGTCGCATTGCGGTTGTGGTCTCCATGCTTTACTTGATAGCGGCGGCTGGCCTTTTGTTTGTAGGAATCGGGTCGCATTGGTGTTACTGCGTTGCTGCGTATCTGTCAGGTCGTTAAAAGAAAACAGACAGTAAATAGATAGATAAATGGAAAACAACGAAAATGACGAGATGTGCGTATTATTGATAAATAAATAGGTTTTGTGGCGATAAAAGCGAAAGAGATAAATTTTAGGGGCTCATTTCACATGACCAGTGGAGGCCCAGGCATATAGAATTAAAATACAGTGCTTTGCCACAGATACAAATCCCAATGATTTTGTGGATGAGTCGATGTGGCGTCGTCATCTAGACGACATTGATAAAAAAGACAGTAGCAATAGCTGGCAAGAAGGAGCGTGTATAATAAACATTGAAATTGGCAGCAGCAGTAAGAGGAAAAAAGAGAGCAATGGAATGGAAGGCTTGCTATTCAGAAAACATTGATATTAGCAATCCCACGAGTAGTGCAAGGGTGGCGGCAGCACAGGCGCCAACCATAGTGCGCGACACAGGGAACTTGCCCTTTGTCATTAGGAGCTGAGAGCGGAAGTAGCGATAGAGGCCGATAAACACAAAGAGCATGCCCAGGAAAACGAAGCAAACGCCAAGCACGATGCCGGCCAAAGGATCGTCTGGCGATGGGCCAGACCCAGTGTCAGAGCCAGAGGCATCGGCGCTATTCCTCCCCAGGTCGATAGAGACGCGGTAGAGTTGCCGAATCGCCACGCCGACGGTAACCATTGACAGGGATGTGCGGATCCATGCGAGGTATGTGCGCTCGTTTGCTACAGAAAGCAGAAAACAGGTTAGAATATGCTATCTGTTAGCTGTTAACGTCTTGTGCAGACAGAGGAAAGAACCCGGTAGACAGGGGCCAAGCAAGAGAGTAAGCAGACTAGAATGGAATGGAATGAAATGGCGCTTACCTAGATGATCGCGAGCAACGCTGCCCTTGTTCTCTAGTCTCAGTGATAGTTTATCGAACAGGCTGTTCATGATACAGACAAAAGGAAAGCAGCAAGAGAAGGGGCGAGAGAAAACTGTACAGCAGAAGAGTAAAGATAGAAATACAGTGCTGGCAATAAGGGAAGAGAAGAAGAAAGGTCTGTGGATGAAGAAAGAAAAAATATACTAGTGCTGTAGCATCAAGTAAGCAAGTGTCAGGGGAATGATGCGCCGTAATTGTGTAATCACAAAAAAAACTCTTTCCCTCGCCCGCCGCCCCCACTTGTATTTGTGGCGGCAATTCTTTCCTAAATCACAGCAGCCGTGCGCAATTAACGCTTCAAACATGTGGAGAAGCCATCGGCAATTCACGCGATTACATAATGAAAAATATAGATAGAGATACGTCAGATTACGGCTTCTGGTTGGGAGAAAAATGGAGGGGTGGATATATGTTAAACATGTGTAAAAGTAAGGAAAGAGCAAGCTACACCAGCAGCCACAGCTACAACTTGAGCTTGGGGGCGAGCAGCTGGTGCACGGACTCGGCGGGAGCCCACATGCGCTTAAGAACCTCCTCAAGCACAGGCTGCGAGTAGGAGCCGTCGGGCGAAGACGCGGTGGCGGAGGACGCAGGGTTGGCAGTAACGAGGTCAATCCAGAACTGGTCCTGGGCAAGACCCTCGCGCACGGCCTGGTGCACAAAGGCAGCCGCAATCTGCGCAGATGTCTCGCGGATGCGCTCGATGCGCGGATACAGCTCACCGCGCGCTATCTCGTCAGACGAAAGCGAGTTCGACAATGACTTGGAGACAGCAAAGATCAGCGAGTCCGTGATGCGCTTGGGCTTGGCCAGCTTGGCGCCTAGGCCAATGGGCGGGAAAACGTACATGTTGTTGCCCTGGCCAGGGACGCGCACCTCGCCGGTCTCGGGGATCTTGTACTCTGGGAATGCAGTGCCCGACGCAAACAGAACGCGATTGTCGGTGCAGCGCATGGCCTCCTCGAATGTGCACTCGGCCTTTGTCTTGGGATTCGACAGCGGGAAGATAATGGGGCGGTTCTGGGCGTTGAGCTGGCTCATGCGCGTCAGGATCTTCTCGTTGAAGGCCTTGTAGATCGTCGACAGTCCAATCAACGCCGTCGGCTTCACATACTCGAGCGTATCGGCCAGATCCTTGCACTGTGTGCTGTCGTTGTCGTGCCGTGCAAAGTAGATCTTGTGCTCCGCCAGCTTGTCGCCGCGGTTTGCCGTGATCATTCCACGCGAGTCGACAAACCAGAACATGGCCTTTGCCTTCTCCTCGGGGATCTTATGCTCAATCACCAGATAGTCGACAAGCTGCTTGGCCACGCCGACGCCGGCTGATCCGGCACCAACAAACAGCACGCGGTGGTCCTGGGCTGGGATTCCAGCCAGTCTGATGGCCGAGATAAAGCCGGCTAGGATGACGGAGCCGGTGCCCTGGATGTCGTCGTTGAAGCACAGCGTCGAGTTGCGCCATCTGTCAAGGAGTCCGAAGGCGTGCGGCGTGTTGAAGTCTTCGAATTGGATAAAGATACCTGGGAACGCCTTTGCCAGAGCCGTCAGCACCTTGTCCGTGGCGGCGTAGAACTACAACAGATCAAAAAGCACAAGACAAAGAAGGAGAGGCTTCTGAAAAAGCACATGTTGTGTCGCAATCTAGTTAGTCATTGGCGTGCTTGGCTTGTGAACGCTGGGTTGGGCGATCTGAAACTGAGAGATCCTCGGGAAGAAGCGCCTGCCCAGCACAGGGATCCCCCCGCCCCAGCCAATGGTAGATCGCAGCCGGTCTGCCCCGATGCGGGCGGAATCCCAACCAATAGAAGGCCCAACAGCATACTTCCACGATGTCAGGAAAGGCAGCGAGCGCTTTGGCCTCCTTTCCCCGAGCCACAAAGACCCGGGGATCCGGGCTTCCGATTACACATCATCGGCTTCTGTGAGTGTGTGTGGGGCAAGCAAAAAAAGGGAGGAACCCCCTTTCATGCGACCCTTCCAGACACACGGCGCCTGCATTGAGGAAACGGCCGGAGCTATTTATCTATCCATCAAAACTTACCTCGTTGTCGTCGGGACGCTCGCGACGCAGACCCAGATACAGCGGATCGTCGCGGTACTTTGCGTTGTCGGTGCCAAAATCGAGGACAATAGGCAGACAGCGTGCGGGATCGAGTCCGGCGGCTGCCACATATAGCTGCAGCTTGCCGACAGGAATGCCCATGCCGTTCATGCCCAGATCGCCCAGACCCAGGATGCGCGATCCGTCAGTGATGACTGTTGTCTCGGGCACGCAGCCTGGCGGAACCGATGCGCGGTAGTTGTTCAGGATCTCGTCGATGTTGTCGACCTCATCCAGCGGAATATACAGTCCGTCCACAGTGTTAGGTGGCGCCAGGAACGGATAGATGTGCGAGAACTCCTGGCATGCCTGTCCCACCGTCGGCGTGTAGATGATGGGCGCGATCTCCTTCAGGTTGTGTATCACCAGCCGGTAGAACAGGTCGATGTTTGTGTTACGCAGCCACGACAGGAATATGTACTTTTCCAGATCTGTGCCCTTGGCCTTCAGCTGCTCAAGCGCGCGAGTCTCCTGTGCTGAAAAGTCCTCGACTGCCGATGGCACCAGGCCCTTGATGTGCATGGCTGTGCGTGTCTCGTACGGCAGCGCTGTGCCGATGCTGAGCGGCTTCTTGGGTGCCGATGCTGCCGGTGCTGCTGCTGACGACGAACTGACGGCAGGTGCCATGACTGTGCGATGCTGCTATGAGGGTGAGGAGCAGGAGAGAGAAGAGATAAATGGGGAGGGGGGTTTGTGAGCTGATATACAGACAGCTGCCAAAAGCAAGAATATGAAGATGAAAGTTGAGAACGAGGATATGTGCGAGGCTCCAGGAAGCTCTTGTGAGGGTGGCGACTTGCTTGCTAGGCGGGATCGTTAGTGGGAAGGAGAATAAAGTTCTGCATTTTGCCGACAAACAGGCGCACATGGGACTTCTTTTATATACGCATTCCAGACTCCCTCCTCTCCTTGCCTCTTACGCCAGGCCGGGGAAAAGTCGAGGCGGCGATTTTTCTCCAAGCATTTAGCGCGCGCCCAGCGAACAGCACATGCCTCTGCTCTCCGGAGAGAAAAAAGAGAGAGTAGGTGAGTTGGATTGCGTTGGGTAGGGTTGAGTTGATGGCCGAGGGGCTCGTGGAGGTTTTATCCCGATGCCGCCCACTCTCGGCAGCCTGCAGAGCGGAGGGAATGGATGGGGCGGGGGAAGAGAGAAAAGGAGCACAGGCCTTCCCAATCCCAAAGAGAAAAAAGGCAGCCGATAATCCCCGCTCGCACGCGAAAATAAAAATATGCCAAAATAGGAGGACCTCCCTCCCCTCACTGGCTGTCAGCCGAACGAGGAACAAAGGAGCGGCAGACTAGGACTCGGTCAAATGACTCGCAATGGCTCTAATGGTTCTTCTAATGGGGCACCCCTGCTAGACATGTGCGTAGCTGGGACCAAGCCTTAAAAAAGGCCCATTGGCCAACAACCAATTCCTTTGCGCTTGGCTCCTAGTCTCCTTCCTCCTCTTCTCGCAGCAAGCGCGCTAATATTTGGTATTAACAGCAAGTGCTGGAGTGCTGAAGCCCATTGGGCGCAGCTTGTCCGGCCAGACCAGGAGCAGCAGAAAAGAAGAATCAGGAACAGAAACAGCAGCAAGAGGATAGAGCGCTGTTAGCAGAGCAAAAGGCTCCAAAGCCCGCCCTACTCGCCAGATAATCAGCGGATCGGGTGTGGCCGGAACCAGTTGACTGTGTTGCGTTGCGTTGCGCTGCGTTGCGTTGCGTTGCACCTACCTTGTTCAGACTCATGGCTCCCTCCGTTCGTTCAAGCGCGACCATCGGACCGCACTGGCGACTGCCGTGCTTGACACGACTGCTGGCAGCAGCGCCAGACACTGTGGCAAGGGTGCGGATCCTGCCTCCTGTCCTCAGCGCATGGGCTGCTCTAAGACTCCACGCCGCCTGCTTCATATCTCCGAGGCGGTAAAGTGGTTCTGTGGGGGGTGGGTGGGTGTTGAGCAGAAGGCAAAGGCCCCAGAATGCGAGCAATAAGTAACAAGACACGTCGGTTCGCAAAGATACAAGGCAATAGGAGAAGGAAAGAGGAATAAAAGAGCAGTAGGTAGGTAGGAGCTGGTGGTGGCAGCGACGGTTGTCCAGGCTTGGGAAGAGGGGGAGAAATGGGGGCTGGTCTAGCCGTGCACCACAGCAACTGACTTTTATTTCATTTCGGCGGCCTCTCTCAACATCGTTCCCGTTCCCACCACACGCGAGAGAGAGTTTTCCCTAGCCTGGAGCCAGCCAGCCGGCCAGCCAGTCAAGGAGGCACCCATCTGCCTTCCGGATGGGGCGCCGACTCTCCTCTTTTGTGAGTCAGACCCATCGCTTTCTTTCCATTTCCACGATGCCTGCATGCGCTGCGAAAAGCCCTCGTGTGAATCTGCAACGCAGTCACAGAAAGCCTTCTTCCGGCTGCAGCCACAGCACAAAGCAAACGCCAGCTGTCGCCGGGCTGGTTTGCAGCCGGCAATGCCCCCTTCGTCAAACTCCGCCCGTCCAAAAAATTAAATATCTGCCAATTCTCCGTCCACGCTTCGTTTTCTTCTGCACGCATTTCAGCTGGGCCACCGCCACAATTTATCCGCACTCTGGCCATGCTGGTCTGTCCTCACAACATCTCTGGATGTCTTTAGCTGAACAGGAGAGAGGGGTTTCTGATTTAAGAATGACAATAGAAGACGAGGGGAAAAAAGCTAGAATCTGCTGGTGCTGGTGCTGGGCTACATGACGATTCCCGGCTCGCAGACGTTGGCCTTGATGGACTTGTGCGGAAGAACCGAGGCGCCGTTGACATAGATCTCGTCGGCTATCTGCACATCGTCGCCCAGAACGGTGACGCCGTCCAGACGCGACCAGCGGCCCACGCTCGAGTTCCATCCAACAATGCTGTTCTTGACCCACGCGTAGTCTCTGACCTGCGTGCCTTCCATCAGCACACAGCGCTGCAGACACACGCCATCGCCAACAACCGCATTGGGCCCAATCGTCACATTCGGCCCAATCTTGCATCCCTTCCCGATTCGCGCCGTCGGATGCACCAGCACGTTGCCGCCGTGCACATACGCCTCCGACGCCGGCGCAAGCATCTCGGGGCTGCGCTTTGCCAGCGATGACAGATACAGACATGTGCCTGTCAAAAAGTCCTTTGGCTGCCCAACGTCCATCCAGTAGCCCTCCAGATCAAATGTGTGTAGCTGGTAGTCTGCCGCCATCGCTGGGAATATCTCCTTCTCAATCGATGTTGGGCGCAGCTCAATGCGGTCGAGGATGCTTGGGTTGAATATGTAGATTCCAGCATTGATGCGGTTCCCCACATACTCCACCGGCTTCTCCACAAACCGGTCGATTCTGGTGGAGTTGGCCTCTGTGACGATGACGCCGTACTTGGACGGCTCCTCCACCTTTGTCGCCAAAATCGTGCCCTCGTTCCCGTGCGCAACGTGGAAGTCGCGCATCTTCTCGAACGGGTATTCGCATGTGACGTCGGCATTCAGCACGAAGAACGGCGACTCGTCCTTTCCCAGCACTTTCCTGGCAAGCGCAAGCGGTCCGGCTACATCACCACAAATAAACAATGAAGTAATTTGTCTGGTTGTTGATTAGATTACCTTTTGCACAATGATATCAACACCACCCAGCATAATAGCCATCACGTTGCTCCACAAACACCACAGTAGCTCATGTGAGTCTTCTCCCTGGGCAGTAGTAGCAATACAACAACAGCAGCAGCAGCAGCAGCAACAACACAAAACACAAAGAACAAAGAACAAAGCACAGTGCGTGCGCTTGCAAAACAAGGAATGAAATAAATCCATGCTTACCTGTGCCAAGGGGCTCTTTCTCAATGGAGAACTCGATTGTAATTCCAAACTTTTCCTCGTAGTTCTTCAGCACCGAGGCCATGACTTCTGGCTTGTAGTTGACTGCAAGAACGATATCCGTCACCCCTGCCTACATTCTTCAAACCGTACTTCGTACCGCCATCAGATAAATGCAATGGTTAGTTTGCTGCGTGGGTCTGTGTATGTGCTGGGCATATTGGTGGCAAAAGCAATAAACAAACAGTCTTTCTTTATTTGCTTACAGAGCCATAATAACGTACCTTTACCAGTGCCTCGATCTGATGAAGAATCATGGGCTTGTTTGCAAACTCAACAAGCGGCTTGGGAACCGACAGTGTGAGTGGACGCAGACGCGTGCCAAAGCCGCCAACTAGAATAAGTGCCTTCATGTTTGCTAGGATTATATGTTGTGTCTATGTGTACGTATCAGCAACGTTTGTATGTGTCTGATGACAACGCTATACCAACTACTGGTCTGTTAATACGCGTGACAAGGAGGATGTGTGTTTAGATAACTAGATATGTCACTAAAAGATAAAAAATAAACCACAGTAAACGAAAAAAAAGAGAGGAAGAGAAAAAGAAGAGAAACAAGGTGCTTGAAGAATAGAGGGGGTGCTAAATAAAGAAGGCGGGGCAAGGCGGGGCCAGGACAAGGGACAGCGTGTCGGTTGATGTTTCGATAACCGCTGAATGAGAGCTGCAAACGGTTATAATGAGCAGATGTTTGCACTCTGAAGTCTGTTATTTGGACGTTTGGAGCGACCATCCTTATTTTTAGGCACATCTAGCGCCGCCCGTCCCCTTCTCCCTCTCTCCCCCACGCTTTCCACTCCGCTTCGCTCTGCTGCCAGACGCTTACGCCCAAAGTGCCGAAGAGCCAGAGTCAGAGCCGGAATGCTCTCTGCTTTGTTTTGCTTCTTGAAACATGACACGCTTTGTCTTTCTCTCTCTTTGTGCGAGCACAGAGCGAATCCCTTCTCCAAGATGAGCCGCGTGTGCAGCTGCGATTGGCACAGAGCATTGTTTTCATCTGCATGCCTTGCGCACCACCACTGCGCCGTCGTTTGCAAATATATTTGCGTTTAGAAACATTTTGATTGGAACAAACTCTCAAACAGACTGCCTGGACCGGTTTTATTGCCTTAGCACCTTGGTGACAAACCATGCGATGAACAAAAGCGTTTGTTGGTCCACTCGCTTCTATCTGGACAGCGCCAAGAACATAAACGACGATGACTTGTCCCTTTATGTCCACTTCGAGTGTATTCTCCATTGTTGCCTCAATAAAAGACAAAAAAGATATAAAAACACCACAGGCTAGGACTCAAGATCAAAGTCCATCTCCAACATCTCGAGATCCACTTGTCTGAGCTGCATTGCGTCGTCCGAGTGTGGACCGCTATGCTCTCCATCGTGTGCCACGGTCGTTGTCTGCCTATCGATGCCTGGCACAGGTGACGGGTGCTCATCTGTCATTGCCAGCGACTCTGCAACCATCTGTTGGAACTTTGCTCGCTGCTCGCTGTACTCGACTTCCGATTCCATGCGTTCCAGAGCATACGGACATGCCCCCCAGTCAATGTAGGAGTCATTGCTGCTCTGGACATGCCAAGACACAGATCTGTCTCGTGCGCCTGTATCGCTGGGATTGTACGCCGCACATCGGGATTCACTTAGACCATAGCGCGCCTTAAGAAACTCGCGCAAAATGTGCATGATCCATATGCAGACGCTGGCTCTAGTAGAAGTATCACGTTGCTGCTGGGCTTTCTTGCTAAACAACCTTTCAGCACTGCTTCTCTCGCTACCAGCGCCAGTCTCCTTAAAGTCCGTCTCAAACTGGTGATAGAGATTCAGCCCAGTACTGGCAACTATAGCGCTGATATGGAAAACAACATGCAACACTTCGTCCAAGTACTTGTAGTCAAACGATGCAATATTCTCTGCAACAAAACGCGCAAACGGAATGTCTGCTCGATGCCATTCGGCATAGCTTGTTGTCGCGTCATAATCGCCAATCTTAACAAGCGCTGCCAAGAACTCGTTGCGACGGATGCGCTTGCTACGCACCATGGTGTACAGCGGCTGTAGAAATGCCGTAGGACGCCCATGCTCGTCCTTGGTTTCTGCTCTTGTATCGTACCCACGCACATCCCTGGGCCTGCCTCGCATCTGTAGCTGGTACTCATATGCCTTGCGCACGCCGTCCATATCACGGGAATGGATAAACGATGCATACTTGGAGTTTAGATCTTGGTGAAGCTTCAATGCTTTGGTGCGAATATGCGGATCGTCGCTAGTGCAAAGCGCAACCAGCGACGGTACGCATTTAAGCGGATGCGCTAGCCCTTGCTCAAGAACAAGAGATATGACCTCAAACCCCGTCGCACGAAGCGCGGCAGAGTTCTCGGCAAACGTCACATCGATGATGCGGTCCAAAAAGGTTTGCATTAGCGACGCTCCAACACCAGCCTCGCCCATGTCCCCAGTGTTGCCCACCAACATCTTTGCATCAACCTGGCGACCGTCATTCTTGCTCTCTTTCTGCTGCAACGAGTATTTCTTCGAGTCTGCGCGAAGAAACTCGAGAAAGTTACGAGTCACCTGCAGCTTGTGTCCAACGCTATCGCCAGAGAAAGCACAGTCCATCATTGCACGAGAGTGTGGCTCAAGCGCTAGTTGCGGCCTTGTGATATACAGCTGGCCGAGCATCTGAACCGCTGTAAGCTGCACCTGCGCTGGAAGATATTGCGACGCATAAAAGAGCATCATGCCATTCATAAACTCAAGAATCGAGTCTCCTGCCAGCTGATCAAGCTCTTTGAAATGCTCTTTTTGCTCTTTCTTGTGTCGCTCAAAGTCAAAATGTCGACATACTAGCCCAGCAAGAATAATAAAGCGCATAATGTTTTTAGAAGACAGTGTGCTCTGCTTGCCACCAGATAGCAGGCGCTGCTCACGATAGAGTTGAAGCACACATGAACGGAACAACCGAACCACCTTTGCATGATTCCATGTTATTTCATCAACCAGCGTGCAGAGACAGGGCACGGCAATGGAAAGAATACTTTGTGGGCTTGAGGACAAAAGCGCTATCAGATCTGATTCAAGCGATTCAAGAAACCGCGCGCTCGGATGTGGTATCTTTAGCAATGAGTTACTAAGGATTACAAGCACGTATTGCAGAATTTCTTCCTCGGCAGCCTCGGTCAGCTTGAGATAAGCACCCAATGTCTCAGCATGCCGTCCAACTGCTTCCGGGGCTATTTTGCTAAGCGTGGATATAAACCCCAAGCATTGGGCCGTCGTTAGTGATGTGGGGTCCGTCGACACAGTTGCCGATTCTTCTGTCTGAAGAAGTTGTTCAAAGAGCGCATCAATAACACACCGAATAACAAAAAACGCTTCTTCAACCTCTGCTGCTGTCGTCTTGCTCGTGACGTGGTCAAAGAGGTTGGCTACAAGCTCGGTAAGCTCGCTGTTTCTCGCAACCCCGATCACGCCAGTCATTACGCGCACCCGACTTACCATCTGCTGCTGCAATTCAGGCGAAAGAAGGTTGAATATGTTGCCCGATACATCTTTAACTTGAATATTGTCCTCGTCAGATACAACGGAGTAGCCTTCACATGTGAACCACAGCTCGTGCATTATTTTGACTGCTAGCTCCCGTACTGTCCGCTCTTCGTCTGTGGTTCTTTGCAAAATGCGTATACCAATGTCCACAAGCTGCTCTTGATCCTGTGACAACAAGTAAATGTCCCGAAGTATCCGCAGAACACGTCTGCGCACACTCGATCCTTTGTCCAAAACACGCACGCTCACAAACTCGTAGTACTGGCTTGTGAGCTCGGGATTCTGCGCAATATGCCTTCCAATAAGATCAATAGCAGCCTCGCGAACCTGGGGGGAGCTGTCCTGAAGCCGATGGTTGATTGCATATTTGACGCTAGTCTGGTAAAGCACAGAAGGCCGCTGCGTGGCAATCATATTGAGCGCGCGCAAAGCCTTGGACCTCAATGTTACTTGGCTGGCACCCAGCGCCATCGTCACTCGGGTTAAAAGCATCTCAAAGCTCCGGTATAGAGGAAGCAGAGAAAACACGCTTTTGGATGCGTCAGCAGCATCGGAAAGAGACACGTTCTCTGTCACGGTTTTTGCTGACCGATGCACAATATCCATATAGCTCTTTAGACATGCCTCGATAGTTCGGCGCTTCTCTGCAAGATCTCTTGCCTTGATGGACGCTTTTTTGTTTCTCAGAGAGTCGTGCGACGTAACTTCCTCATACTCTGAGCAAGACCCATCCTCTTCTCCAGACACATCCGTATCCTCATCCTCCATCAACTCGTACGAGTAGATTCTGTTTTGTCGATGTTCATCCGCTGTGCTGCCATTACAAATTTGACTTTCTGAGCCGTTGTTCCCGTTGCTACGCCGTTTTGAACCCAGCCGTTTGATCTTGAGCAAAATCGCAATGAGCATCGATGCCCAAGTGCTCACATATAATGAGATGACTCCTGCCGACCCATTGCTATCGGATTGTGCTTGCAGGTAGCTGATGAGCGTAGCTGTGGTCTTGTGGAATAGCTGTATATCCTCAACCGATGACAAAGTGGTAATTGGACAAAGTACAGATGCCTTTTTCGTATTCGATTCCACTTCAAGCGCCTGTCGTACGCAAGCAATATGCGATGCAATCTGCGCAGTGCTTTCTAGTGAAAGGGTTTTGAGAGAAATATCGGCTTTCTCATCGTCCAACAGCTCAAGCGCATGCAGAGAATATACCCTGACAACAAGCTCAGCTGCAGGCCACTGTGGCTGTCCAAGCAGCAGTACGCAGTCGCTAGTAAAGCTCTCTAGAAAAGACCGGTATTCAGCCTCGTTTGTCACAGCCTTGCCCTCTCGCCTTGCACATCGGCTTATCAAGTATCGTATTGTAAAGTCGGTGCTCGATGATGCACTATCGATTGCTTTTTGGTGCTTTTCCAACAGCATGCGGTATTCTTTAGTCGATAGACTGTGGCCCTCAAACCCTGCAGTGAGATCTTCAGGCGACTGGGCTGTGCCCTGAAGCATTCTAAGCAAGAGCACAGAGATAAACTGGACTGACTTACCGCCTGGAAGCCGATAAGTGTTGCATGCACGTTTACGCGACGAGACTTTGATCAAAGAACCAAGGATTTCTTCCAATATCCACGCACGCTGCTCAGAGTGCAATTCAAAAATACGCTCTAGCAAGGACTGCGCAGCACGACGAACAGACTCAAAAACGTTGGTATCTGTGCTTTTCCCAAGGATGTCGTTTGAACAAAACAGCACGCTTAAAGAGGCAAATACTAGAGAGATAATATCTTGCTCTACGAGTGTCGGCTGATCGATAAGAGAGAAGACAGAATTGCTAGCGGTGAGTATTGAAGCAAGCAGCGACTGGACTCGTGAATGGAGACGAGTATTCTTATCCGCAACAGCATGGGCGAGATCGCTTTCAGTATCAAGATCAAGAATGGGTACTACGCAGTTTAGAAGACACTCCTTGAAAAAGACAACTGCAGTATGTATCGAATCCCCATCGCATGCACTGTTTGACGCCTTTTTACTAGCGGACAGCTCCAGTACAAGCGCCGAGGCTTCAAGCCCGAGACAGGCCAAAGACATGCACGATTCGAGATGTTGACAGTATTCTGCAGCCAGCCCAATGTTCCGTTCGAGAAGTGCACCATCCCTAATCATCTCTGCAAGCCCTGCACTTTCAGCGGTTTCAATGGCTAAAACAAGCATGTGGACAAGGCGGCTAATTTCTTCGTCTGATACATGCAAAGGTATTTGATCCGACGTACAAGAGTTGAAAAGTGAAGAAATCCTCCGAATTGTACGTTTGCCCAAAACCGCCGTGTCTCCGTGAGGACGAGAAACCATCTTAAAAACAGACACGTCTGCGCCCTTGTCTTCTGAAAGTGCGTCGTCTTCTTGGAATATCTGTTGCAGGAAATCATCGAGTAATTTTACCGAACGTGAAGAGGAGGTTGTATCTTCTTTAGTTGGTTCTTTTCTGTCAACTACACAAACATCTCGTTTGTTCTCCGACAAAGACGCTTCTGTCACTGTTTTATTATTTTTCTCTTCTAAAGACTGCTCCTCCTTTTCAATATGAGGTTCCCGACGAACGCATTTGACTTTGGCTGGTTTCGTATCTTCATCAATATCCGATTCATGCCTTGATCGTTGCTGCTTCAAGTGACATTGGTTCTTTATTTCGTCCATATCGATGCTCTTGGTCATACTGGACGTTTGGTTTACTACAGTCATTTGAACGTAGCCTCTTATCAGAATGGAGTTTTTTGTAAATCAAAATTGTCAACAGCTCTCAGCATAAAGTTTCCAAAGGATAATAAGAAATTTAACCATCCTAAAACAAAAAATGGAATGTCCAAAATGTGCAAACAATGAAAGTATCTCAAAATTACAAGTATATGCTATGCACATTCATATGTCTATATAGCATATACACACCACATTTTCAGCCAGTCTAATTTGATATAGACATATAAACACTTGCCTTTGGAAATTGCCCCTGCCGCCTGCATCTCTGAGGAAGCAGACTTTTGAATGTATATTAACAGCCGCCTGTATGTGTCTTCTGCAGTCAATATGTCATTGCCAGTTGATGATACAGAATCGCAAAACGTCGCAGGATGTTGGCGTGCTAGCATCTCCGTTCCAAACACAAACTCCGATTCCGCTGTAGGGGCGTGTGAAAACCGCAAGTCTGGTCGTTTATTCAATCGTCTAATATAACGAATCCACCAAAGTAAAAGTAAAAGTAAAAGCGGTATAATGAGCAAGCACACATATACAAGGCGGAACCAAATAAAAATAGCAAAGGATTATACAGTTGAATTTGGCATCTTCAGGTCTGCAATACAGCAGAAGCAATACCTACACATGTTGAAGATCGTTGCTTGAGAGCACATCCTGTATAAGATTAAACATTGTACTTTGGATACTGCCATTATCCAAAAGCTTGAGCCTTCTAAAGTCGGCGTCAAGAGCTAGTTCCTCGCCTATTACACCCTCGTAAGGTGTCTGTGCGCCAGCATCAATCGAGACTGCACAGGCGGCTGGCCAGTATTGCAAGCACCTGCGCGTGTCCGCAGGGGCGCTTGTGTCTGTAGGCTTCATGTCTTGCTCAGTAAATTCAAATCACCACAGCAGACCAAAGTAGTCTGTTGTCTTATGTCTCTTTTCCAAACGGACGCGTGTTCTCCTCTCTTTGCTGTGCAATTTATACGATTCTAATATCGGTCACTCTAAATAAAAGGCTGGTTTGAACTAGGAGAGTACACGCGATAATTCGTTGAAAGAAGACCAATGCGAACAATAAGGAAAGAAAGTAGACAGGAACAACGAATTTGGAAGAAAAGCGCGTGCCAAAACCCGTGAAACACGGTTTGCAATAAACAAGCATGTGACCAATTGAAGACGGAAAAAATCAAGTATTGATCAAATCTCGACAATAAGAATTAGCCGACATGCTGTTTCTTTGGCATCAAAATAACCACCTTCTTACTTTACCCCACATTTCCAAGCCAATGCTTTGTGAATATGACTTGGTTTCCTTGAAAATGACAGTAGAAACCAACGGAACTTCAAGTATGAAGAACAAACAAACATTCTCTACACAACATACCCTTTTGCCTGTTGTCGATCTATGTTTTCTTCTAGCAGTGCTAAACATTTCAGCTAAAAGCGAACTAAAGCCAAGAAAGCAATTACAACATATTTGCTGCCATCTAGGCTCTTTTTTACTGTAGTTCTGTTTTGTAGGCGCTTAAACTATTTAATTACTCTAATATTTCACTTGAAAATAGCTTGCATATCCACATCATTTGTCTGGTTTTATTTTCTAGTATAGCGCACATTCGCATTGCGTATTTAAGACATGAACGCTCTTTTATTCAAGGTATATGCTATGCTGCATGTGCTAATATTGTGTGTTGCATCTTCAGCACATAACACGGAACCGCCTGGACATCAATCAGACTCCAAAGAGTTTCTGTCCCATATAAGCGCAAATACAGCCAAACAAACGCATTTGCATGTCCCTGCACACCAGATGCCAAAGTATCTTTCGCAAAGAACGCATCACTCGGAAGCTCGTGATATACATAGCTCGAAGCAGCTCCAAGCTACTGCTGCAAAGCACCGTGCATCCAATGCTGATGCACGAATTGATAATGGCGACGATGTTGATGAGGGTTTTGTAAATGAGGTTTCTACAGATAACGCAAAAGAAGTTTCGAGGCTTGGCGTGCAGGCTGACTCTTCGAGTGAAGAGGAAATGCCAGCAACCCTTGACAAGGAGGAATATAATAAAAAGTCGTTTGATGAGTATGATGATTCTATTAATGAATCAACTCTCGACAACAGCCCAGAGTCAGACGAAGAGGCGACGGCCACAAACAGCGATCTATCTGAGACCCTAAGACACGGTTCTCGCCAAGAGCAAACAAAGCCAGCTCCAGCAATGCGTTCATCAGCTTCTGCCGACCACGATCTAGCCTCATCGTTGCCCAAACGCAATGCATCCAAAGCAATTACAATTCGCCTGGAGTCCTCTCAGGTAAACATCAGCGACGGCGGCTCTTCACAATCGGGTAACCGAGGATTCCAAAGCTATTTTGGTAGCATCAGTCTTGGCACGCCGCCTCAAAAGTTTCGCGTGGTATTCGATACCGGAAGCTCTGACTTTTGGATTCCCTCAATCAACTGTGATTCATCGGCCTGTGAGGGGCATGCACGGTTCAACCACAGCAGCTCTAGCACATATACCGCAACCCATGTGCCGTTTTCGCTTTCCTATGGCACGGGCGGTCTTATTGGCCAGGTCGGCGGGGATAGTTTACAGATCGGCAACAGTACAGTGGTTCCAGGAATGCATGTTGGACTAGCAACACATATGGGCAAGTTTTTCCACACGGCTCAATTTGACGGTGTCTTTGGGCTGGGATTTCCAAGACTGTCGCGTATCCATTCGGAGCCCCCGCTGTATACAATGTTTCAGCTTGGCATTCTTGACAAGCCTGTTTTTTCTTTCTGGATCAAGGAAGGTAAAAACGGGCAGCATGCTGGCGGTGAGATTGTTCTTGGTGGAACTAACCCAGCACGGTTCGAAGGACCAAGCGTCACTATCCCTGTGATCCGCAAGATGTATTGGGAGGTTGGGCTTACAGGTCTGCTTATCAATGAGAACCCAGTGCCCAATCTTTCTAGTCAGACCGCAATTATCGATACCGGAACATCGCTTATTGTGCTTCCTGCTATTGATGCTGATGCAGTCAACCAATTCCTGGGAGCGGTGCCGCTTTTCAACGAATACGGGCTCTACGCAATTGACTGCCACAAGAGCAACAAGCCCACAATCAAGTTTGTTCTTGCTGGCGAGGTCTTTGCTATCAGACCCTCGCATTACATCATTCCCGTCGGCAAGAACCGCTGCGTCACCGCGTTTGCTGCAAGCACAAGCCCCGATCTTAGCAGATGGGTGATTGGAAATTCGTTCCTCCGTGCTTGGCATACAGCCTTTGATCTGGAAAGGTTTGAGATCAAGCTTTCCAAAGCGGTTCAGATAGGAGAAGGGTCTGACGAGACACAGGCGGCAGCAGAGAGCAGTTCCCTGCTGGCAGCTGAATCGATATCTATGAGCAGCAGATTACAGGCGATAATAGAATCGCTGACAGCTACCCAGCAGTCTACACATCAGCAGGCAGCACAGTCTAGCACGGTTACATCAGATTCCAACCACTCAAAGCCCAAGGCCACAACAGTTCCTAAAGCACAAAATGCAAAGAGCACTGTTGCTGCTATTACCACTTCAAAGAATGCTCAGAAGACCCCATCATCTACCTCGTCATCTACAGTTGCCGAAGACGAGAACGAAATACCAGCACCCACCAACACACATGTGCATCACCACACGTACAAGCCAGACCAAACGTCCACATTCTGATTCCTGCGAAACCAACTATGCGTCTGAACTTTCTCCATTTTATTAGCATATGCAATTTAATTCTATATTTACCCACCCTTTCCATTATTCCAACACCAAACATAAAAGCACGGCGCAGCTTGGCAGTAGCCGTTTATACAACTCGGATTTCTAGGGCATATAAGAAAAATATTATTTTAATTGAATAAAGTACGGAATGGGTGCAAGTGTAATTATGGTGATTCAGAATTGTATACCTACAAGGACTCGTAGTCCGACCTTGTCCACCACTGACGCACCCAGTACCCAGACACACCAAGAAGACCAGAGCCCATGCCGATGCCCGTTAGCCATACAGCCGCGCTCCATGCGAACTGCTTCCACCCACCTGGACCTTTGCTATTGTCGGGGGGGAGCCGCAGCGCAGCATCTAGCTCAAACACAGCGCCTGTGCGTGCAATTCCAGATCGTAGAACCACCGCATAGGAGATAAACGGGGTTCTGCCTGGCGACTGATAGAACGGCATATCGTCAAGCTGGACCGAAAACCGATTGCTGGCAAACTCGTGCGCTTTTAGATTCACATTCTCCAAAAGCGTCGGATACGTCTTGTAGTCAACAAGGCGCAGTCGCTTAGCCGGCAGCCGGCGTCCAGCTTCAGCAAGCTGCGGACTATCATCGAAAATGGGAATAATGTGCAGGCGGACTAGCATGTCAAGATACCGCATGATGTCTGTTGTTGTTGAGTTGCGCCAAGGATTGCTACCATCGTCATCCTCGTCAAAAATACGTGCTTCGTCATGGTCTCTACGAACAAGCTCCCGGTACGCCGCATTCTCTCTCCACGCCTTGTCGGACGGCACAAGCAGAGAGTAGCCAACAGCACGCTCTACAGGATCCTCCTCTCCTTCATCTACGCCATTTCCCTTAGAGCTGCCACTGCGTGCAATATCTGTTCTTATCGAGACTCTCTGCTGCCTCCTTTTCGATGTACTTTTACCATATTGTTTGCTAACGTCTTTGCTTGCACGTGGATCTTTAAGAACATAGGTGAGATTCAGACGCTCGAGAAGATCCTCGAATATGTGCGCTTTCATGCCCTGCAAGAGCTTGGAGAGGGTAATCTCCACATTCGATGGAAGAATAATACCATCCTCGAGAATGTGTGCAACACCAGTGCGCAGAAGAATATCTGGCTCTGAGATCTTTAGATTGTTCGAGCCCGAAGATGACACCATTTGTGAGGGCTTGCTATGTCCTTGTAGCCCGCTTTCGTCTACTGGCCCAGGAAGCTCGTCCTGCTCGACAACAGCATACATTCCACCTCGCGTGCGGTAAAGCCCAACCTTGTTTCCGTTGAGCGTTTCGACAACCAGGGTATCTGCAGAGTCGTCCGTGTGTAATGGAATCTCATCGCTGTAAACGGGACGTTCCAGAATATGCGCCTTAATCAAACGGCTAAGATCACCTCTTGCAGCAGCATCTCCAGAAAGACTTAGATACGACCATACAAGGCCAAGCGACGTAAACGAATCGGCAACTGGGGCTAAGACAGTCACCCCAGCTTCCTGCTGCATCTGATCAACAATGTTTGAGGCACCCATAGCCGCAACAAACAGCGATAGGTCAAGATTAGAGATTAGCGCATTGACCAGGCTTGGTGGTGTGGGCATCGGCGAGGATAAAAGATAGATGGTTGTGTTGTCAACAATGACGGGCTCTGGAAGGATGTTGTCGGCACTGTTGAACGATATATGCTTGGAAAGCGCCCCATGTGCCTGATCAACATGCGCTTTGACCACCTGGGGCTTGCCACCGGTAGACTCTGGAGAAAGCATTGTTCGCAATAGCGGGTTCTTTGCGAGATCGTCAACCTGATACTGACCATCAACAATATGGTAACGAGCCCAATCGCGCTGTCTTTCGCGTGGAGATGTGGCTATCTGGAACGTGCGCAATGCATCGACGAACGATGATCTATCCAAGTTGTCGAAATAGGGAGATAGTCTCGAGATTCCTGCCTCAAGAAGAACTCTGGCAGACTCGTCATCGTCGTCATCACCGTCACCCAAGTCGTATCCAAAAGCATCCTCCATAGCACGGTTTGTGGGCGCAAGAATAGTCAGCTTGTTAGCCGGACGGCTGCCATCAATGTACTCGCTGAGCCCAGTGTCTTTGAGAAGCCGAATAAACATGGTTGCGTTGAGGCCGACAAGCATCTTTTTTGGAGTGAACACCAAGCCTTCTGGCCTGTGGACCTGCTCGACACCATGGACGATGCCTGCAAGATTCCCAAGAACATAGAACAGCCAAATAGAAAAGAGATAGAGAATGCGCATCACGGTGTTTTATATTAGTAGTGGAAAAGTTGTCTTGGAGTTTGTCGTACGCAGATAAAGGTGAAAGAAGAAGAAAGAGGTTAAAGCTGCCAAGACAAGGGTAAATGGAATAACAGAAGAGCAGAAAAGTGGTGAGCTGACGGAACGACGAACACGATAACAAAAACCGGAAAGTAGCCGTGCGCACGAAAGAACCTTATGTTCATGTGATGTGATGCAAATCACTCCCCTTTTTGGGCATTCTCAGCACATTCTTTTCTGGAAGTTTTGATTGAGGTTCTTTTTTTCCTCTGTGTGATGGAAAAATTAGAGCATATGTTGATGACTGCAGCCAGATAGCAGTACCACCGATGCGTTCTGGTCGTCCTTTAAAAAGATAAATGTCATCAGTAGACTTTATACATACCATTTTCAGCAACAGTATCAGCATAGCCAATACGCTGTCCGTCGATCGTGCTGACTAGGCCACCGCTTTCCCCAGAACCACTTTCAACAACCAGAACACGGTCTGTGTGGTTTCTGAATCCCGCAACTACAAGATGTGAAAACAAGAGTAGCTTGAGAACTGTATTCAATTAGAGCAGTGCATGTTTCTATTAAAATGGATCTTTTTGCACTTGCCCAAGCACAGAATGCGATGCAGACACCGAAAAATAACATATACAAACCCTTGTGTGTTCCTTCTCCCAGACGCGCAATGCTCACAGACCCTGCAGATATGTAGCGTGCAGCCACAGCCTGCGTGTCGCTAATTGCTTCGTCCAGCAGGCTCTGGTCGTCAGCAGCAAACGTCGGACCATGCAACAGATACGCCCTCTCCGCAAAGTTAAACCCAGCGCTGAAGGCGCTGTTACTGAATGCCCACAGCGTGTGCATCCCCGCTACCTCGCTGTCTCCTTTCGCCACATCGATTACATCATGCCACCCAGCAGCATCCAGCAGTTTCTCAACAAAGCCATACTCTCTCGAATCATAAGTACTGCCAGGAGACTTTTGATGCAAGATGTCAAGGATCGTTGGCGGAATAGTCAGTACGCCGTCAATGAGAAATACATTCCCTGCCTCGCATGGAAACCCATGTGTAAGTACAGGAACCCCATTGGCTGTTACCTGTTCTGTGCCGTTGCCAACCCGAGTCTTGAGCATCATACCGTGCCGTGAGCTATCTAAGGTAGGCGCTGTCTTGTCACCGCTTGAATAGCCGTAAGACTCCCACAGCATTGTCTTGCTAAAAAGTGTCTCATTATCAATAATCCCGTCCGCTACCAAATGATACCATCCTTGCTGCTCAGTTACCCCGCCGTAGACACCATTAACAACGTCTGGGTCATGTTCATGCTCCTTTCGATACTTTTTGACAGCGTCGTTAGAGGGAACTAACATGGTGGCATTTCTAATGCGGTTCAGAGGTATCACCATGCGCAGTCGCTGAACTATATGCAGATACTCGCTGAATTGTTCATCCGAAGACAGCAAGTCAATGAAAGTAACAGGTCCTCTGCCTTCCTCAGAGCCGGAATCAGGTTCTTCGGTTGCAGACTCTGTTAAACCAGATGCATATCCTAATGCTGAAACCCGTAAGGAGGCAGTTGCATCAGCAGACGCCAAGCAGCATAGCACCTGCAGAAGTACTGCAGCGAGTAATAGCAGTAAGGCTGCTCTAGAAGAAAGAGAACGCCCTTGTATCGCCACGGGTCGCTTCATTTGTATTTTGTATAGATAAAAAATAAATGGTTAATGTACAAAAATAAAGAGATGTGCTGAATTAAAAAGTTAACCAGAAAAAAAGACGATTATAAAAAGAAATAAGCAAATTCTAAATTACTTTTCAGCCAGAAAGACAAAAAGGTGGAAGAACGCTTTTCTTTGCCTTGCTTTCAGCAACTTAGCTTTGATGACCTCACGCTTGAAACAATAGCCGCAATGCGCAGCAAGAAAACCTTTTTTGTGGTTGCGCTTGGACAGCCTGCATTTTTCTTGTCACATCGTAATGCTTCATTCTTCCAATCAAAACGCGCCCAAAATCAGATCTTTTGTTAGGCATCATTTTATTTTCTTTTTTCCTTCCTTTTTCTTGCTTTATTTTTTAAGATATATTTTATTCAAATAGTCTTTATTGTTGTTGTTTTTTCTCTTTTGTTTCTTTTTTTGCTTGTTTACAGCCCGACCCGCAAGTGCTTCTCAATTGGCACTGGTTGTGAGTGCTATCTCAATTCCCACTACCACCGTCGCCGCTAACATTATTTTTTGCTTGAAGCAGGAATGGCTGCTTCAAAAAGAAATGTTGCATACTTTTATGACCGTATGTGTAAAGGAGGCTGTTTCTGGTGGAGATAACCATTGCCTGTTGAGCAGTCCCGTATGGCATTGTAAATGAACAACTGTCCAAAACGCATTTACTGACTATTTACTGTTTACTACTTTGTTTTCTTACCATTTATTCTTTTCTTGCTTGATCCTTGTAGCTGATGTGGGAAACTTCCACTACGGGCCAGGCCACCCAATGAAACCACATCGCATCCGCATGACGCATAATCTTGTGATGAGCTACGAGCTTTATAAGAAAATGTCTATATATCGCGCGGCTCCGGCAACATGCCAAGAAATGACTCAGTTTCACTCCGATGATTATGTGGACTTTCTCCATCGCGTAACCCCTGAAAATGCCAGCCAGTTTCAGCGTGAGCTGGGCAAGTACAACTTTGAGGACGACTGCCCTGTCTTTGATGGCATGTTTGATTTATTTTCGCTCTCCGCAGGAAGCTCTATGGAGGGCGCTGCTCGTCTTAACCGCGGTCTATCGGACATTTGCATTAATTGGTCTGGCGGTCTTCATCACGCAAAAAAGTGCGAAGCATCAGGGTTTTGCTACATCAACGACATCGTGCTTGCCATTCTGGAACTTTTGCGGCATCATCAGCGCGTGCTTTATATTGATATCGATGTCCATCACGGCGACGGTGTTGAGGAGGCATTTTACACCACTGATCGTGTTATGACCTGTTCGTTCCACAAGTACGGTGAGTTTTTCCCTGGAACTGGCGATCTGCGCGACATAGGCGAAGCAAAGGGGAAATATTATGCTGTCAACTTTCCTTTGCGTGACGGAATGGACGATCTGAGCTACGAGTCTATCTTCAAGCCGGTAGTGCAGAAAATAATGGAGTGGTACCAGCCCAATGCGGTGGTGTTACAGTGCGGCACAGATTCCTTGGCTGGGGACAAGATTGGTGCATTCAACCTTAGTATGGATGGCCATGCCGAATGCGTGCGGTTTGTCAAAGGGTTCAACCTGCCTACGCTAGTTCTTGGTGGTGGTGGATACACAATCCGCAATGTGAGCCGCGTATGGGCCTACGAGACGGGCATACTTGTTGGCTGTGAAATGGATCGGAGACTGCCAATGAACGATTATATGGATTACTATGCGCCAGAGTATATTCTAGATGTTCCAGCCTACAATGTAGGAAATAGCAACAGTCCCGAATACTTGGAGAGGATTAGGACTCAGGTTTTGCAGAACCTTGATCGCACCCGCTTTGCGCCGAGTGTTCAGATGCAGGATGTGCCAAGAGATGCTGATCACGATTTGGCCGACGAAGACGCACTTGATCCCGATGAGCGTATGTCAGAGTCTACTCGTGATCAGCACGTCGTTCCAGAAGCTGAAATGTACGAGGCTGATTCGATGGGGTTGAAAGAGACCGGAAAGGACGGAACAAAGGTCATTAACGAAGAGACCAACGATGTGGCTGACGATACCAAGGTTGACAGGGATGTTATGATGCAAGACGGTGATGGAGATGAGCAGATGGCAGACGATAGTTTGGCAGGAGCTGTGCAAAGCTCACATGATGACTCTGGGCTGGATAATCCAATCCCATCAAAAGAAAGAGAAGATGTTCAGTCGATGGATGTAGATGAGGAAGCGCACACTGATGCAATGGCCTCTAAACATGAAAACCACGAGACTAGTTCTGCAGCGCTTGTTGCTGAGGATATGCAACAGGAAACGGCCATGGATTCGGAAGCTGCACATACATCTGTAGAGCCCATTGACTCTTCCGTGGATGAGAAGCGTGTGGCTGCCAGCAACGACAACCAGACAACAGATAGTTTGGAAGTGCCTTATTTGGATGCTGACGTTGCTACTGAATCTAAGGAAAGTATGGATTTGGCCCCTGAGGACAAAACAGCCAAGCCAGTTGGAGATAATGAAGCTAGTATTGATGTGAAGCAACCCAGCGATGCAGTCGATCTTAATTCTAATGCAAAGGCTAAAGACTCGGACAGTGCCCTTGTCAGTGTTGATGCTACTGATACTGCGGTGGCCATTGCGAACGACACAGCTTTGGAAACAAAACCAGATACCTCTACTATTGTTTCCGAAGCCATCCCAACTACCAGCGCTGACGGGGAAAAGCTTTTGGAGGAAGCTGGACCAGATCAGACAGCTGAGCAGATCTCTACAAATGCGAATGATCATGACACGCAGATAAGCGAGGACCTTAAGCCTGTCGATGCATCTAAGCAAAACGATGACTCCGCCTTAGAACCAACTACCGAGGATAATAACAATTCGGCCCCCGATGTTGTCAATGAAAAAGACACTAGTTTGCCAAAAGATCCGGAATCAGAGCAGTCACTCGTCAATGCAGAAGTCCCACGCCAGCCTTCTGCGGAAACAGTATCCAAACCGCAAAAATCCACGCCATCCTTCCCAGCAGATAGGTCCGCACCGATGAACAAGATCATCCAAGAAACACAGGCAAATGGAAAAGAAGAAGGCGGGGCGACTGAGGAAGATGAGGAGGACGAGGATGGCGAAATAAGGGATGCTTGACAAGCTTCTTTTTGGGCAACCACCTAACTTGTTTACAAGCAGTTTTGGATCACATAGGACTACCAACTTGTTTGTCAGTCTGGACGGACCATGCGCAGTTTTTGTTTTTGTTTTGTTTTTGTTCTTTTCCATTTTACCACAACGGTTTTTGTGGAGAGTTTTTTTGCTTTTTTCTTTTGTTGGATTTCAGGGAAAAGGTGGCTTCGTGCAAGTAACATGGAGTGTTTTGTGGCTGTTTTACATGAACTACTTCATAGCAACCATTGCGTACATTGAACAATGGCAGCAAGAGAGGCTACTGAGTGCTGTGAATGTGCAGACAAGAGCAGTAAGCAGCCATGTCGGTTTGTGTTGCTTGGTTTGTGTATTCAGCTATGCGAAAATCATTCCACGTACTCTTCTCCTTCATTTTTGTGTTGTTTTGTTTCTTGAGGTTATTATTTACTTCTCTTTTTCTACTAGTCACTAGCTCCTTGCTTTCTCTGTAATAAGGTGAATATCAATGTACAGCTGAAACTTTGGTTGGTCTAAGCATTATTCAGACGTTGCAACACGTTCTTCTGCTGATAGCCATATGATCTTGTGATTGTCTTTTGTGTGTGTCTTGTGCTGTCTCCATCACTGAACATTCAACATTTTATATCTAATAACTTTAAACATAGTGTCTAGTGTCTAACGCTCAGCACGCTTGACAACCAAGCTGGTTTTCTCTGGTTTAGCAAATTAGTACATGCAAAACGATTCTTCTTACAATAGATACCACAAGGTTCCAAATCTATAAGCGCGGACTTGCCAGATAATGAGCGCATATCAGAGTACCGTAAAGATATTAACCAGGTCCACACTTTCGGATGATCCAGCAGCAGTACCTGTGGAAAGCATCCGCCTGAGATCCTTGTACCACATAATGATGACACCCTATGTTCCATTGATAGGAGTGACATTCTATCTCTCCATGGTCACAATCTGGGAAAAGATGAATAAGCAGCGAAGATTGCAGGCCACAGCAACAGGCATTCGAGCCGTGCAAAACGCAAATACTGGTATAAACCTTAAGCCGTTTATAATTGCGCATAACGTTGTTCTAGCAGTGTACTCCCTATGGACATTTGCAGACTTTTTCCCCCACGTATTTCATGCTGTTAAAGGCCAAGGACTGACGAACGGACTATGTGATAGCAACTCGGTGCTGTGGAGCGACAGGCTTCTTGAACACGGCTTTCTGTTCTATCTGTCAAAGTATTATGAGTTTATTGACACTGCTATTATCCTCGCAAAAGGACGCGAGGCGGGGCGACTGCAGACATTTCACCACTCTGGAGCAGTGTTGATAATGTGGCTCGGGAACTACACACAGTCGCCATACCTGTCGTTCTTTGTCTTTGAAAACAGCATCATCCACGCATTAATGTACACCTACTACACGCTGACGGCACTAGGATTCAAGCCGCCAGGAAAGCAAATGTTGACCCGTATGCAGATTTCACAGTTCTACATTGCATTATCGGGCGGAGCGTGTTATCTAGCGCTGTTCAGATGCCAGAATACAGCACAGACATTGTTCACATGTGTATTTATGACATACATTGTTGAGCTAATCAGACTGTTCACCT
The DNA here is from genome assembly GCA_027578915.1 of Coemansia sp. RSA 1200. Classification (NCBI taxonomy): domain Eukaryota; kingdom Fungi; phylum Kickxellomycota; class Kickxellomycetes; order Kickxellales; family Kickxellaceae; genus Coemansia; species Coemansia sp. RSA 1200. The sequence goes on from JANBTT010000009.1 coordinate 199,028, forward strand.
CGTTTGCACGCAAGACATATGGCGCCAACGAAACCTGTGGCACGTTGCAAAAGAAGAACGCATAAAAGTGGCTAACGAATAATTGTGATTTTAAACAGATTCTTTAGACAACTAGAAAACTATAGACTTTACGAAACATACAAGCAAGGAAAGAAATGGCGGTTATCCTTCTGTCTGAGATATTGCCCATGGGAGGCCATTCATTATTCTAGGCGTCAGACATCCTTGCTGTCGCTGTCATTGTCGTCCTCGTTTTCGTCGGAAAACTCGTCGTAGGTGACATTCGTTTTCTGGCGTGTTCTGAGCGATGGGCCAACACCTTCATCGTCGCTTGTATCGGCGCTGCCTGAACCCACCTTGCGCTTCAAAGCGGGGGAACGCAGGTTGTATACTGACGACCCGCCACGCGCAATATCCTCATCCTCGCTGCTGGAATACTCTTCGTCATCAAGGTCGCCATCATCCTCAGACAGGTATGCCTCCTCGTATTCATCTTCGTCGAAATCTGACGCTTTATCTGCACCATCTTGGCCTTCGCCGGCCGCACCATTGTTATTTGCATCATCAGACAGCTCTTCCTCTTCCTCCTCCTCCTCTTCCTCATCACCATCGTCGCCGTTGTGCTTGTGAGACTCGGTGGGAGCATCTGACAATGTGCGACCAACACCCGGGAAACGCGCGCTTTTGGAGGATTTCTTGGCGGAGATGGCTGGCGCTGTGTTATCTACGCTGGAAGTGGAATCAGCTCCACCGGTAGCTCTATCTCCCGCATTGGCGGCGTTTTCGCGGCCTGTCTGAACAGTCATGACAATAAGACGTGTTTGTTGGAACGGTTTAGCAAGAACCAGCACAGCCTATGTGCAACTACCCCGCGGCTTTCGACAAAAGCAATAAGCGGACTGATAGCGATAAATGAGAGACAAAAACGAGCACTAATACCAAAACTATGATATCAATAGCAAAAGAAGAATAAAACAACCAGGCAGAAACGGAGATGAAGATGGGCAAAAGGAGAAAATGGACAGCCCAAACGGAAGCGCAAGAATTCTGTTGACGCGACACACAGAAAACAGCAAACGCCGTTTCAGCCCCCTTCCTTCCCCCCGCCGATGCCTCTCAGACACGCATATCAACGCATACACAATTACTCTAGACGCAAGAAAGCGCATTTTGCACAAAATATGTTGTGTGTGTGAGGATGCCTGCTGCCTCCGTCTACGGATCTGCAGCACCTGCGTTGTACGGTCCACTGGGTTGTTCTCAATGGCGCCCTGAAATTGGAAGCGTCTTTCGACATTGGCTCAAAGGCATCCATCCGGCCGAGGGAAACAGAGCACAATGCACGAAGCAATCCCAGCCAACCATTCAGCCATCCGGAGGAGACGGACAACAAAAGACCCTTCTTTTTCCAACAATAGATAAACATTTTATTGTGCGAACCAAGCCTTCAAACTCCACTCTATGGCATTTAAACAGCTCAGTCACAATGTTCGCTGTACTAAGTCTGACTGCTGTGCCGAGATGTACGGAGATCCATTGGTTAGAACACTGCGACAATAGACATATCACAAACAAGCAGATTAACAAAACTCCAAAGTCTATTACATGTCCATTCTGATGTCGTCTTCATCTTCGCTTGCGTCATCGAGCTTCAGGTCGTCAAGAAGCTCCTCAAGCGGTACCTCCGGAAGCTCATTCTCCTCATCATCGTCGTTATCGCTATCCATATCGCCCTCCATCGCGCCTGCTGGATTGGCAACCGCACTGGTATCCTTGTAAAGATTAACACCCGAGCGCAGCTCAGGATCCTCTTCAAGATCGCGCAGGAAAGCCTCAAAGTCAACCTCAAGCTTCTCCTGGTCCTGCTTCTTGGGTGCAAGCTCGCCATCGTCCTTGTTAAGAGACTTGAGCCTCCAGTTGCGGGGCTTGCGTTTACGACGTCCCTCGGGATATGTCTTCTTCACCAAGATAACGCTAGGAATATCATCGGGGTTGAGTTTATCATAGCTCTCCTCGTTGATGTTGGCTGTCAGCAAGTCATAGCCAAGAACAGCGTCACCAATCTTGAGGATACCGCCCAGATGCGAGCGCACAATGATGACATCGTCGTTTCTTCCCACATCAGCCATGCGCTGAATCGTGATGTCTGCCAGCACAAACCGCCCGCTGCGTGGCCCAATTGGATCGACGTCCATGACATAGAACTGCTTGAGATCGCGTCTTCCGCCAATCGACCTTATGTTTTCCTGTCGCCAATACGTAAGCCCGGAGACCTCTGCTGTCTGGAGCGTTTTAACATCAATGATATGCACTGAGTTGCCGACACGTGTGCACAGCGCAAGCGGGGCAATCTGTCCCAGAGCGTTGGCCATCTTCTTTGGCATAACCACCAAATCGTCCTTGCAAATAGGAATGATTTCCACCGAATAGGTAAATTTATAGTTGGATGTCCCGCTGTGTGTGTCGCTGGAAATCAGCTGCTCCGACGACTTTGACCTTGTCGGAACCAGGCTTCCAAGGAACTCCATCATCTTGATCGCGTGTGCACGCTGCGCAAAATGGAAGTCAAGGCCTCCCTTGACCTCCTTGATGTTGATCGTGTCCGAATGCGCATTGTGCTTGAGAATAAGCTGCTCCAGATAGAAGAACGTCCTCTGGTGATCTACCTTTTGTCTGACCTGCACCATGGCCTTCCACATATTCTGCGCCATGACTCTCGTGCAGTCTGGACACATCATCGACGATACCACAAACTCAACCTCAAACGCCTGCTGCAGAATCGTTGCTGCAAAGACTTCTTTCTGGATCGTCAGCTTCACTTTGATTCGCCTGGAGTGCGGCTCCGTCCAGATAAACCCAGCGTCAATCAGCCGTACTTTTGTTAGACCCTTCAGTTTTTTCAGGCACAGCGCAAGCAGCTCGCGACTCTCGAGATCACAAGTCATCCAGGTCGCTGGTGGCTGCAGATAGCGCTCGCAGTTCTTGCACCAGTGGATTGTGGCGTGCTTTGGAATGCCCTCTGTGATGTCGACTATCGACCGTACACAGTTTACACACATGTTTGCGGGGTTTGGCGGAATCGCCGTGCCGCATTCGCAGCACAGAATAAGCTGCTCTCTTGTTTCAGGAGTGTACTCCATCTGTCTGTTACTGGGTGAGAATAATAATACGGGCTAAAGAAAAAAGGAAAAAAGTGGAAGATAAAGGATGTGAAAAAGATAAAAGAGTTAGCCCTTAAGAATTATGTCTACTCTACATATGTAGGGAATGGAAAAAGAGGAAAGCTTTGTGACTTGAAGCCTAAGTTTCCGACTGGTCTGCTTTTTTTTTGCGAGCATATCCAAAAGAAATTTTCGCTTTGTAATCATAACCGCAGCAAAAAAAAGGATACTGATCAGGCATCTGATTAAAAGATTGGTGTAAATTGATTAGTTGCTTTGCTGTTGATTAACGTATCCGCAATTTCTGACTTTGAAATGCAGCTGCATTTTATCTAGTCGGAAAGGATATGTTGGAACCGCAAAAAAAGCAAGAGTCATAAGAGGGAGGGAGCGCAATAGTACTGGTACTTGCAAAAAGTTCATGTTTTAAAAGGAGTATCTGGAAACAAATGCGCGTAGTCTCCGAGTACAATACAATTGGAAAGATGCGACAGGCAAGCTAGAGCAGATAAAAATATTAAGAGAAAGTTACAAATGGACGGTCAATTTATGGAATCATATATGCACAGGACTCGCAATATCAATAGCAGATACAATATGCAACCTACATTAATAAGAATAATAAAGCCAAAATTAATGGCTCTACAAGGCATTGGATGGAAACCGATGATAGAAAACCAATTTCATTAAGCATTAGTTGTGCAACGGCAATTAGGAAAAGCTGTATTAAACATGTAACAATGGCCAAAGACTGCGAAGCAGCCGCTGAACAAGGTAATTATTACGAACGCACTAGTGCCGGTATCCAGACCAATTGCAAGAACTGGAGGCGTGAATGGTTGCGTATCAAAAGGCGCAAGCGAATACACGGGGAGAATTGCGTATGCTTGTATGCGTGTGTAAAATTGCGAAATGGGGACAGTTGAGAAGTAAGATAATAATGACATGTTGAAGAGTGCGATATTGCATTTCCAGATGCGAAGCACTAGCGTCCAACCGGGTCAGCAAGGCAAGGGGCGGGGAGAGGGAAAAGGGACCAGTCCATGCCGCAAAGCAAAAGAGAGGGATCAGAGGGTGCAGCCGCAAATGGGCACACAGACAGACTGGCTGGCTGGCTGGCTGGCTGGCTGGCTGGCTTACTCTCCGAGGGGCGACGAGAACCAGCAGTCCCTCGCTGGATCCCCATCGTGATAAAGGGATACATCTCGGACGCGCACCGATGCGAGCAATACACATAGTACTGCACTCAACCATCTGATTCTTTAGGTGGATGTGTGCGGGTCTGACTTAGTAGCCAATGTGCACATGCATGTCTGTCCTCAGAAGCCAGGCTCATTCGTATAAAGAAAGATCCTTTGTAGGGCAATTTTGCATGTTTGCTAAACATCCCGTCTTTGTTTCTTCTTTTCTAAACCTCCTGAATTTTCCTTTTCTAAGGATCTTTCAAGTTTCCTGTTATTATTTTTCTCTACTTTTGGACACACTTGTCAATTATCTGCCTCATGCTGACTGTTTAATGTTGTAGCCCTTGCAGCAACAGAATCTTGCCATCAACGCTATTCATTACTTTTCATATCAGTCTACCCATCTATAGTGTCCATAGCCGCTTCACACAAAGACAGCCCCAAATAAACGGTCTCTCTGGCCTTTACTTACTCTCTCTATATTTGCTGCTTAACACGCAATGGCCAGCAAACCCCTGAAGAGGCGTACACAGGCGTCCCAGGTGCGTAAAAGCGACATCAGAGTGCTACCGCTTGACCAGTACGAGGATGTAGCGCAGAACGTATTTGTTCCTGCGCAGAGCACAGGGTCAGGCGGATCAGACGATCTCTGTTACCAGCGACTCAGGACGTGGAAGCACGTAGCAGGCGACTATCTGGAATACTTTAAAAGCATGGCTGCTGCCGAACTTGATCTTGCCACGGTTTATGCGCGTATTGGCGATATCCTGAAGGTGCCACTTCCGGAGAGTGCAATGGTCTTGCCAGTCGGCAGCAGCGATGGCATCCAAAGCGTCGCCTGGAAACTCAAGTCATTTCAGCAGTCGATGGTGGAAAGCCACTGTGCAATCAGCCAGACCATTAAGAAGAGCACACTTACAGAGCTCGTTCGTCTAACCGAGGAGGCAAAGACTATGCTAGATTCGTATGTGGCATGTATTCGCCCTGCATACAGCGCCCTAGAGCAATGCAAACTGAGCATTGGCAAGCGCATTGAACTTCTGGAAATTGCCGTTATAGCGGCCAGTAATCCCTACCAGCGTCGCAAGGAAACTGTGAAGGACCCCTTTATAATCAACCTTGAGATTGAGGCCCTGCTTCGTAAGCGTGCTGAGCTGGAGAACAGGCTTTATGCCTCGTCTATCGAACAGCAGTTACGGATCAAGGAGTTTGAGTCCAGGTTTGTCGAGCGGCTTTCGACGGTTGTCAGCAGCTTCATGGATTGCACCAGCACTCGTCACAAGCGACTGAGACATACAGCAAAGAAAAACATCCGTTCACTCCGTACCTTTGACGCAGCGGGTGAGTGGCTGCACTTTAACGCCGAATTTGACAACATCCTGTGTAATCCACAGAGCACCCATGGAAACGCTAGTGCTAGCGACTATAAATATGTTGGCATGGACAGCGACTGGGTGCGGGTGCTTAGACAAGGTGTTGTTGCGTTGAAAGAGCAGGGTCCGCTGTTTAGAAGCACCTGGCAGTCCAAGTACGGCGTCCTGACAACTCGTGGCTACTTCCATGTATTTCGCTCTCAGGGCGATGTCGTACGGGGCGCACCAGAAACATCAGTATTTCTACCGCGTGCACAGGTAACTATGGTGCGCTCTGGCACACTGCAGATCAGCTCTGGCAGTCGGTTTAACCGCTCCCGCATTACCATCCAGGACGCAGTCGCAAGTCTTGACAATTGGATGCTGTTGATGGAGAGTGTTTGTTACCGCAAATCTAGCCAGCTGCAATTCTCGCTTGAGTCTGGTATGGCAACGCCTGAGCCCAGCTCTGACGAGTCTTCAAACCGTGCCTCGGAAGAATGCAGCAGTACCCAGCATGCTGCCAACAAACCACTAACCGCCAGAAGCGGTGGAAGATGTTCCCTTGACACAACCAAGGCACAGATCCAAAGTTTGGAGGGCGCTACAGCCACGCCGACATGCCGTGGCAGGCCGTTCTCTGTTGACGCGTCAATGCTTGCGCAGACGCCGCTTGGTTACTCCCACTTTGGGCGACCCGTTTCGTTTACTCCTACTCGAGACATATACTTGCAGCCATTAAGCAACATATCCGATGTTGTTGCACCATCGAACCTGTCTCAAGTTCCAGGTTCGATTGACAACATAGTTACCATGGACGGGTACTCTCCCGATTACACGGATTCATCGGACAGAGGAGACATGGAGCTAGGCAACGCAACACCATCGTCTTCGAGGGATGAAGATAGTAACGTGGTATTTGGGATGCAGCATGCCGTTAGACTTGATTCTACAAGCTCCTCTGGTTCGTCAGGCGCACCCCATCGGCCAGAATCTCTTTTTGAACGTAATGGGTCTCACGATACCGAAACCGGTCCTATTTCAAGTCTGCCAAAGCTGAAAAGACAAGGGTCGTCCGATGGACTTGCTGCTTTGCGTCAGCCATGCATCACTGAAGAGCATGACCTTTGGCTTGCTGGCAGCAGACACTTTTTCCTCAAGCCTATGCGCGCAACTCAGTCGGATACTGGGAGCTGCTCGATTGTGGATCTGAAGCACATGCGCCAGTTTTCATCGTCAGCCGCATGCGCTTCTGGCGGCATTAGGATTGGTGCAGACATCTGGAGCTCAGATGTACTGTCTATCCCAGATCCTGCTGGTGGCCGGCTGAGCCGCGAAAGCCGGCAGCGTCCGCGCTCAATGATCCATCAGCCATCCTCCAGCAGCACTCGCACCACCATCGATCCTACCAATCCGTATCTGGGCGAGTTCCTTGCCAAGCGACAGACACGCAGCACTCGCGTCGATTCGCGCACAAGCTCGCTGTGCACCAGCCAGCAAACCGCTTTTTGGAGGAGCAGTGCGCATACGAATGTGAGCGAGGCCACAAACGCCCATTTCCACTCCAGCTATCGCGTTGCCTCGCAGCCATCGGGCGCTGGAACAACATCTCCGCCCTTACAGAAGCTGCTTTCTGTTGGTCCGTGCCCGCCCATTGTGCCTGATTCGCACGACTCCATCCCGGAGGCTGCCTATGAGTTTGACGACACCTGTAGCTCCCCAGCCGCCTTCATGTAGTGTTGTTTTTTTGTAGTCCAGCTTTGGTCTGAAGATATTGCTTGGGATCATAGCATTTTTCTCTTGCAAGATATAATGATGACGTCAGTTTGCTCGTTTAAGCAACTCTTGAATGAACATTGAATTATGTATTTCTACTAATTAAAAGTGTTGACTCATTTGTTTTTGTACAGTTGTTCTTTTTTTTGCCTTTTCACAGTGAGACGAATAAGATCGAGACTGAGGGTTATCGATCCATCATATTTTTTTTCTAGTTGTCAATTACAATTGCATTTTTCGAAAAGAAAAACCCGTTCAGCATCGTTTTGGAAAGTAGTGCTTTTTTATCTTTCTCGTTGTTTGGACACCTTGTCTTTCTGCTAAGATTCCTTTTTCTTCTTCGTCTCTGCAACAAGCATCTTTTTTGTGTGCCTTACAAGCGAATTGTGCTTTGCGTCTATAATGTCTGCCCAGAAGAACATCCTGCTTCTCGGATCCGGCTTTGTTGCCGAGCCCTGTCTCGAGTACCTCCAGCGCAGCGGCAACAACCGCGTCACCGTAGCCTGCCGTGGCATCGAGAAGGCTCAAGAACTGGCCTCCAAGTACCAGAACGCAACAGCCATCAGCCTGGATGTTGAGAATGATGCAGCACTGGAGGCAGCTGTTGCAGCTCACGATCTGACTATCAGCTTGATTCCGTACACGCAGCACGCGCGCGTCATAAAGGCGGCGATCAAGGCCAAGAAACACGTAGTGACGACCAGCTACATTTCGCCAGCGATGCAGGAGCTGGATGCGGCTGCCAAGGAGGCAGGAATCGTCTGCATGAACGAGATTGGACTTGATCCAGGAATCGACCATCTGTACGCTCTGAAGATCATCAACGAGGTGCGCGACCAGGGCGGCAAGATACTGTCGTTCGAGTCGTTCTGCGGTGGTCTCCCTGCGCCAGAGGCCAGCAACAATCCTCTTGGCTACAAGTTCAGCTGGTCCGCACGCGGCGTCCTGCTTGCGCTGCGCAACAACGCTCGCTACTGGCAGGACGGCAAGCTTGTCGAGATCCAGGGCAAGGATCTTATGGACTCGGCACGCCCCATCTTCATCTACCCTGCTTTTGCTTTGGTTGGATACGGAAACCGCGACTCCAGCCACTACCGCGAGCGCTACAACATTCCCCATGCCGAGACGTGCGTTCGTGGCTCGCTGCGCTACCAGGGCTTCCCCGAGTTTGCAAAGACGCTTGTCAACATGGGCTTCCTGGACGACACTCCGCGCGAGACTCTGTCTGCTGCCAACACTACGGATCTTCCGTGGAACAAGGTCAGCCAGCAGCTGCTGGGCCACTCAAGCGACAGCTCTGAGGAGTTGCTTAAGCTGATTGAAGCCAAGATCGATACCCAGGATCCGGAGATCCGCAAGCGTATCATCCACGGCATCAAGTGGCTGGGTATCACTTCTCCCAAGGTCATGGCCTCCAAGCGTGGCACCTACCTTGATGTGTTGTGTGCGCGTCTGGAGGATCTGATGATGTATGGCGAAGGCGAGCGCGACATGATCATTTTGCAGCACAAGTTTGAGGTCGAGAACAAGGACGGCTCACACAACACGCGCACCTCTGTCACACTGATGTATGGTGAGCCGAACGGCTTCTCTGCGATGGCCAAGACCGTCGGCGTGCCCTGCGCCATTGCGACGCAGCTCATCCTCGACGGCAAGCTCACTGCAACCGGCATTGTTGCGCCAATGACACCGGACATCTACCAGCCCATAATGGATCTTCTTCCTTCCGAGGGCATCAACGCCGTTGAGGAGACTCTCTAGAGCGGCCTCCGTCGGCATTTTGCTTGCCTTTATGCGCTGTCTCTTTTTTTTTCTTGTCTTGATCGAGGTTAAATAACAATTGATTCAGCGATACAAAGGCAACCCACAGCGTCGTCTTTCTCTTTTGCCATGCAACAACGCATTGCTTCTTGTTGTGTAAAATGTTATTCTTTGTTCTGAAATTTAAGACTCTTTTCTAAGCAATGTCGTCGCTAATGCGCGAAACACATCCGCTGACGCTAAAGGTCATGCGTTTGTCGCGACCAACACTGTCAAGCACGCGGAAATTCCCACTTGACAGCAACAACTCGGTGCTTGCGCAAGCTGTGCAAGAAGCCGAGCTGAATCGCCCAACACAGAGCGGACAGATCTTTAGCGATCTTTGTCTGCCCAACGAAATGCACCCACTCGATGCCTTTCAGCTCTCAGAGGCCCTGGTTCTGCCTCGCGCCTTTGGGACCATGTATCTCGGAGAGACGTTTGCCGCCCATATATGTCTTTGCAACGAAAGCAACCTTGTTGTGCGCGACATCAGTGTGCGTGCGGTGATGCAGACAGCCACACAGCGACTAATTCTGTTTGATAGCAGCAGCAGCAAAGGCGCTGGTCAGCAAGAGGAAACACCCAAGATACTCCAGGCAGGACAGCCGCTCAATCTGCAGGTTGCTCACGAAATCAAGGAGCTTGGGGTGCACATGCTGGGATGCACAATATCTTATCTATCCGCGCAAGGCGAGCACCGCTCTCTGCAAAAGTCATTCAAGTTCCAGGTCTCCAACCCGCTTGTTGTGAAGACCAAGATAAACCACCTGGACAACGATGTGCTTTTGGAGATACAGGTCCATAATGCCACGCAGAGCACCATGGTGCTGGAGCGTCTGCGGTTTGAGGCAGCTTCGCCGTTTGAAGCAGACGATCTTAACACAGTAGGTGCGAACGTTCCTGTATGGTGCGGATCGGTGGGCTTTATGCAGCCAGGCGATGTGCGCCAGTATCTATATCGCCTACAGCCGCAATTGCTATCTGATCAGCCCAGCATCGAGCAAGAGCGTGCTATAAAGTATGCCTCTGCGCTGGGAAAGCTTGACATACTCTGGCGCAGTGCGTTTGGCAGCGTCGGGCGTCTGCAGACGTCACAGCTGCTGCGAAAGTCTCCAGGCATGTTTTTGATCGAGATTGAAGAAGCGCTTGTTCGTGGAAAAGAGAAGAACACAGTGCTGCTGGAGGAGCCCTTTGTCGTTCGTGTGCGGGTGCGGAACGTCTCCGAGCGCAAGATGCAGTTGTCTTCTGTTCTGCAGACCCAGAAACATCCCATGGTTATTTCGTGCGGCGCTGTGCAACGCAGCCTTGGAAGCATGGATGTTGGCGAGACTAAGGAGTTGAGCATCGAATATGTGTCTTTGGCGCCCGGCGTGCAGCGCATTGGAGCAATGGTGCTCTCTGACAGCCTGAGCGGCTACGCTCGGGATGTTGGGCATCTTTTGGATGTTTTTGTTACCTGATATCCCCTGAGTACTGGAAATATACTAATGATACACACGATATATCATATATCGCCTACATGTTGTAGTTGTTTTAATTCCAAACATGCTACCTCCCACCCTCTCTTTGCTATGCTTTGCAAACAATTGTTTGCGGAGAACACATGACTTTTGCTCTTTCTCCGCTTGTTTCATATCTGTGACTCAGACCCGGTGCCACTGAAATCAACGCTTCGACAGCAGTCATCGCCCTCTCCTTCTCTTCTGCTCATAATCATTAATTGTAGTTGTGCACTTTTCAACACCATTCTATTTCTTCTTAAATACCGCACCACTTTATCCTACTAAGCAAAACGAGACATGGGCACCTTCCGCGAGGCTTTAACAGATGCGGACAAAGCGTGGATTGCAAAGCAGAGGGTGTACTTTGTTGCCACAGCGCCGCTGGAGAAGGATGGACATGTGAATCTGTCGCCAAAGGGCTACTCGTCGATGCGCGTTGTTGGCGATAACCGCATCATTCTGCTGGATGGACGCGGCAGCGGATGCGAAACCATAGCGCATGTGCGCAACAACCAGCGCATCACCATTATGATGTGTGCATTTGATGGCCCACCGCGCATCATGCGTCTGTTCGGCAAGGGCGCTGTGTACGAACCTGGATCAGCATCATTTGAGGAGCTTTTCAAGGAGCACTACGCCGAGGACTGGGAGGATCCAGACAGCTTCAAGTTTGTCAGAAGCATCATCGACATCCAGGTGCACCTGGTTGGCCAGTCGTGCGGCTATGCTGTTCCGTTCATGGAATACAAGTCAGAGCGCAAGACGCTGGTTGAGCACCAAAGTAAGAAGACCAAGGAGAAGCTCGACATAAGCCGCGCTCGTGACAACACCTTCAGTATTGACGGCATCCCCAGCTTCCTTGATGGCACGTCGCCTGGGAAGGCTGCACTCAAGCGCAGAGCAGGTACGATTATCGATGCCCTGCTTCCCTGGGCTGGCGGTGCTGCGCTGGGTGCTGGCGTGGCGGTTGCCATTTTTAGGAACATGTCAAAGTAGAGCGCCCCTTCCTACCTAGATTCTTTTGTCTGCAATAAACAAGCCTTTTCTGTACACATCTCTTGGCGTGTTTATGTTATGATCCCGTTTCTTGGTTGGCAGAGATCAACGTCTCTTTGCATATTTCTATAACAACTCAGAATTCTCCTGTCCCAATGTTAAACAGACGCAAAAGTCTCTCTAACCCCCGTATCCAATAAAGCATAGGATTTTCCAGTCCGTCCACGCTTAAAGCTTCATATGTGAAAACATAGTTTATTACCGGCTAATCATTATTCACATGAAACATATGCTATTTAGGTGGAAACGTTGACCTTGCCACCATTATTATCATTTTTATCAATAGTAAATAATAATAAACTATTTTAATGGGTATGAAGCGTTTACTTTAGCATTGAAAGATGCCGAATGTTATAGCATAGCGATTGGACATTAACATTAGTTGTTTTTAAACAATAATGTATTTAAACAATAAAAAATGTTATTAGTGTGTAAATAATAGTTAAGAAAAATAAAAAGGTGGCTATAGTAGCCACGAAAGAAAAAACAATGATGTTTATTCTTTGAAAAAACCAATTGAACACTTTTTCTAAGCCTCATCGGCAAAAACTTTGGGAATGGCATCGTTGATGGCCTTTCCCTCAAGGCTGTTTTTTCTTCAAAACCAGCTGTTGCCGGCATCTTTTCCCTTCCCTCTGTCTTTTTTCTTTCCTCATTTTTCCTCGTTTTTTCTCATTAACTTTATTTTTTAGCTCTTTTTTCTTTTATCTATTGTTATTATATGTTTCGGATTATTTACCCATAAAAAGGCAAGTAACAACTATAGCATATTGTGCATTTTTGACATACGTATAATATTTTACTAACAAGTTTGTTCTTTGCTTTTTTCTTCTGTTTCTGCATTTTTCTTCTGTCTTTGCTTTTTTGCGTTTTTTCGTCTTTGTATACATCTTTTTCTTATCTCCATCTATTTCTGTTTCGGCGACTTTTCCGTAACGGCATTTTGGTGCGATTTCCGTAACGGCATTTTGACGTTTTACGGTTTTGGGTTTTGGTGTGTTTCTTCGTTATGGCGTTTCACGGTTTTTCGTTTTGGTGTTTCGGTCCGTTTTTCTGTCCTTGCGTTTTGGTCCGTTTTTCCTCTTGGCGTTTCGCGGTTTTATCACACTTTTTATTTAACTTTTTAATGTCTTTTCAATAAATTATAAATTTTTATACAGTACTATTTCGTGTAAATATTAAAGTAATTTGTTCGGTTTTTGTTTTCTGTTGAATTGTTTTATTACATTTTAAATATACCGTATTTTCTAAAACAATTCTTTTTCCGTATTTTTGCAAAAATAAAAGCATTGTCCAGTGTGATATAAATTGTTCTTAAACAATACATATAATATTTACAAAATATGATCATTTACATTGTTTCCATGTAAATATATTTGAAAACATAAAAAGCATGTTGTATTGTCGAATCCGTAAGATAAAATAATTTTAAAAACACTATTTAGATGTATTTTTGCATGCGTAATTTATTTACAGTAGTTTTTTTTTTTACAAATAATGTATTTAAAAATACAAAATAAATTATTAATGCACAAATACTTTGGGAAAAAAACATTGTTTTACTTGCTGATCACGACAAAAGTTGCTCATTTTAAACATAAAGATTGGTGGCTTGTTATGATTTTCTTACCATGGAATGTTGACATTCCATGGTAAGCCTTTGTGTGGACAATGAGATCTGCATATGTTTTTGAAATCCCGCATTTTTACAAAGGAATTGTTACAAAGTAATAAAATTTTCAGCAATTCTAAGAAATAATTGCATTGTTTTATTTGTTTACATGTGTACGCAATTGAGAAAATTGTTTTTCATTGCAACATTTGGTAAGAAACTACTTATCAATATGTTCTTCTTTTATTTCCTAATAAAATACATTATTTTTGACATTTACGTGTGTTTTCAACATATTATTTACATATATAAAACCAACTGCTAGTTATATTATTATTATTTTTTATTTTCCGGTGATGGAGGAAGACATCCACACTGTCAAAATGCCGATTTCCAGCACTGGGTGGCAGGATCGGTACCATGCAGGTTTAGAAAAGCATGTCACTTCGGTACATTGCTGGGTCGCACATGCCTATATGTTTGGCCATTTTATATTACTAAATGAGTTTGAGACATATCAGCATTTAAATGGAATATAGCAGGATTTGCTGCCTGCGCAACCAACGAATATTGCCGTTTTAATTAGAAACGGTGAAATTTCAATGGAGAAATTCTTCATAGAATGTCTGTTGGCACTATCAACTGCAAATCTACGAATTATAACAAATAAACAGCAAATGTGTGCACGTCCTATTGTCCAGCGATATGTGAACCAGTACAAACGTGAGGCTGACAACCTCCCGGATTTTGACATCAGATCTGCCTCACACGTTGCCACCTATGAGGCAGTGCAAATGGAAGTGAGTTATACAGTTGTTGTCAAAAACAATTTTATTAAAATGTTAGACAGTGTTGTTAACAAACCTTTGCACATGAAAGAGCATGTGCAACAAATTGCAGATGATATGGCAGGCCAACCAGTGGCAGAAATCAAGCGTGCTAAGTATGAACATGTCTGGAAACCTGCTCGTGCTTTAAAACAGGCATTGCGAACATTGCACGTAGATGAAATCATGCCAACATTTCATACACAAGTGGTGCGTGTATCAATGCAACCATTTTTCTCTGCGTATGGCGAAAATTTCATTTTTTCATCTGGCAATATTGTATCGGATGTTGACAAAAATCCGATATGTCATTTATTTGGGTATTACACCCTCGCCAAAATCCTCGAGGACAATGGCCACCATCCGTTTCAATGTTTTCCATTGCATATGGATTGGATTCCAAAGTATACATTAATTGATACTACAATCATTCGTGCGATTATACGCGAAAAAGCTAAGGATTCGAAAACTAATCTAAAAACGTGGGCCAAGGTTGTTAACCTTGGCTGTAAGCCATTTCGCACATGCAATGGTCACAGTTTCCATGGCACAATTTCCACAAACAGTGTTACATGTGGTATTTTGAAGAAACCCGGGATTCCAGGCCAGTCAGGGAAACGCAAACGCAGCAGCAACAGCAAAAAAAACCCAGTGGCAGCAACATTTCTGACAAAATTCCATATTTGCATCATTTGTCGGAGGAGGAAATTGACAATCTTCCCCACCCACTCGTTTTCTTTGATCCCGGCCGTCGCCAGATTCTGCAAAGAATCAGCAATGATAGCACAGCGGATGTACCGATTACATTTCAATTTACTGCCGGACAGCGCCAGGAATGGATGAAAACAGGCATTTATGATAAAATTTGCGAACGTGTTAAAACATCTACTGTGAAAAACGCTGAAAATTATCTGTGGTTTTCCATGCCGGAGTGTTAACATTTCCAGGTTTTCCGCCTATATTCATGCGCGTGTTGCAGTTTGGCCAATTCTCAGCAACTTTTATGCAAATACGGAGACCAATTCACCTAACGAGCCGCACCAGAGAAGCAAACAGCTGCAGCGCACACAGAAAAAGACACGGCAAAGTGAACGGTGGAGAGATCGCAATAATCAGCTATTGCAGCAACTTGATCGCCAGCGGCAAAACCAGGCAAAGCAAAACGACAATCGCGTTTCTCAACAAAGGAAGCAAGAAAAGCACAACCAGTAACTTCAGAATGATCAGATGATTGCGCGAAATGTTCGTCAGCACCAGCATCAACTGAATGATTTTCAGCGAGAATGTGAGCAGCTGGCATTACGGCATCATCTTGAATCGCAGTTTATTGATAACAATCAGCTTCTGCAGGGTCCTCAATCTCAGGATTTGATTCAGCTGAGGCAGTGTCAGCAGCTTGCAATGCAACAGCTGTTTGATCGCCAAGATATTGAAATTAATAATTTAGTTTATGAGCAGTACGATAAGCAGCAGGAAACTGAATGGCAGCAGTGCAATCCTGAGATTGAGAGCCAGCGACGTGCGAATCAGCAGCGCAAGCAGGAATTTCGGCGCTGGAGGCAGCACCGTTACTGGCAGCAGCAGCAGCGACAGTATCGTCGAGATTGGCGCCAGCAGCGACGCATGCGATATAATGAATTAGATGCCAAACGTGTGTCAGGTTATGTGCGCCAGACACAAAACGAGAAGCGCCAGCTTCAGCTGTTGCGAGATACACGCGGCCCCGATCCAGAGGGACAGTGTATGATTCGCCACCGTCGCCAGCAGCAACGCCAGAAACGCAGGCAGAGACACCAGGCTGAGCGTGTTGCTTACAAAACTGAGCATAAGAAGAATCCACCGCAGCAGCCACTACATCGCAAGTTGCAACAATCGGCGTTTATGAACACTAAGAAAATGTGGTCAAATCTAGCGAAAAATCTACGCAAGAAATTCGGCATGAATCCTACGCTGGTGCTTGGCGACTGGTCTGCTACGAATGTTCGCTGGCATGCCCCGATTCCTGGTGTCGGCATGAGACGCATGCTTGTTAAGCTCGGTTTCCGTCTCCTTCACATCGACGAGTATCTCACTTCAACGATGTGCCC
Source organism: Coemansia sp. RSA 1200 (assembly GCA_027578915.1). Classification (NCBI taxonomy): domain Eukaryota; kingdom Fungi; phylum Kickxellomycota; class Kickxellomycetes; order Kickxellales; family Kickxellaceae; genus Coemansia; species Coemansia sp. RSA 1200. The sequence continues at coordinate 215,388 of JANBTT010000009.1, forward strand.
GTACTGCGAAACGGGTAAACTGAAGAAGTTTCTTCAAGTGGGTAATCCGCGGCCGCACCGTCGAGGTGTGAGGCCAGTGATTGCCAGCCATGCAGTCCTGCGTTGCGAAAACGTTACTTGTATTGGACGCGTGGCTGATGGACAGTCTGATTTGATGCATCCGCGCTGTTTGAATCGCGACCTAGCAGCAGCAATGAACTTTCGGCACATTGCAAACGGTCTCCAGCAAAACGGTGCAGTTCCTGAGCGTTTCCAACGCAGCAATCGTGTCAGGGACAATGCAGCTGTGCTAAATAATGGCGAGGTGCCTCCTGATGGTTCTCCCGCACAATGTCGACGCACAGACTAGTCATTAACTGTCATTATACCACAGTCTTTAACGATTCTGCGACAGAATACACCCCCTATTTGGGATAAGGACGAAGTCTAATTCCTCAAAAAGGTAAGTGCCTGTTATATGTTGTTTATTATGTGATGTTAAAATGCTTTATCGTTATTTTTGAACGTATGCTAAATCTATTTGTGCTCTGTTTTTTTCTGTTCCTGTGTATTTAAATGATAATCGGCGTCCGCCTTCTATGCACCTTCGTCTTGACCAATCTGGCTTTATTCTTTACGGGCATTATTCCATTATTGCGTACGACGCGCGCCTACACAACTTTATAAACAATAGGAGTTTGACTGTAGAGATCAATACAAAGGCCAGAACTGCGTCCGCCACGCTTTGTACCACCCGTGGATAATGCTGCAAAATCACCCATTCCCCTTCCCCCAAACAGCCTAGTCATTTTCTCCTTTCACATGGACTGTCGTTTGTTATTACCCTTGTTCAACTCTCTCCTTCTCCATTAAAATAAGCCCGAAACTCCTCTTCCATCCTGTCTACGCCTCTCCTTTTTTTGTAAACGCATACTTGAATTCAGCAAACCTATCGCAACACCCTACTTGTCAAAGTATGAGTAATAGATCGGACGCTGTGCTGCGCCGGCGCAGACAGCCCACACCCAGCCATCACGGCAGCTCCTTACAAAGTCCAAAGGACAGTAACGGCAGGACAAGCGAAGGCATACCATACCTGCAGGCGCAGGTTGTACACTACAAACCGCGGGTGTCCGTCTTGGACAAGGAGCTGACGACTGTGAGCTACCACGGTCTGGTGAACTTTCTGCTGCTGCTCCTGTCGGCAACGCTGCTGCGGATGGCGATAGAGAACTACATGAAGTACGGCATTCTTGTCAGCATACCGGGCTCCAGCGTGTCCTCCCAGGACTGGATGGCGACGCTTGCCGGGGTTACGATGGTAGCACTCTCCTTCTTTGTTGCTTATGCAATAGAGCGCAGGGCAATCCCATCAAAGAACGATGATAGCGAACTAAGCCTTAAACCCACTCGTAACAGAGTAACAGCACAGGCTGTTGGTATTACTGCTCAAGATCGGCTCACAATCTCAATGCATGTGGCAAATCTTCTGTTTGTCCTGATCGCGCCCTCGTGTCTGACGTACTTTGCCATATTTCAGCCGGCACTTGGGACGGTTGTTATGGCTCTTGCTTGCATCATGTTTCTAAAGCTCTACTCGCTGGCAGCAACCAACTTTGATCTTCGCAGGGCGTACCGTCTTGGAGACATCCGTCTTGACAACGATCCGCTGCGGTTTTCTCGGATCAGACGCTGGCAGCTCGATGTCAGTAGCAGCAGCGTGAATCCAAGCGTGGCGTATAGCGAGGAAAAGAGCGAGCTATTGCACGCCCACCACACCACGCCAGACGCGATTGTTGGCAGCAACAGCATGCGCAGCAAGTGTAAACGGAACGGCATCGGCGCAGAGGTGTACAGCGTTGAAGAGTTCGTGAATACCATGGTTCCTAGAACGCTGCGCACAAGTTTCTCGATGAACGCCAGGATGCTGGACGATCTCCATGTTGGCGGAAACGACCGTATTGATGCAAAGGCAGATGCTCTTCCAAGACCACGCACCAGATTCAGGGCAGCATCCACAGCTCCCAACTTTCTGAGGCGCGCTGCCACTATATCGGATTCTGGATACAGTCCAGAGCCGACTGTTGTGGATGAGGGTGCCCAGAGCGATGATGGTGCTGCTGCAGAGGCTATGGTGGCAAGAACAGCGCTGGACTCTGCGCTGCCAGGACATAGCGGGGCTGCGCTTAGCAATAACAGCCCGATGTCACAACCCATGCAATCCACACAATCAATACCCCGGCAAGGCAGCGGAGGCGTCTCAAAACGACCGGTCAACAGACAGAAGATTCAGTATTCGGTGGCATATCCGCAGAACGTAACGCTAAGGAACTTTGGGTACTTTTGGCTGGCACCTACTCTCTGCTACCAACCATCCTACCCGCGCGTCCCTGGGCCGATCAGCAAGTCCTTCTTGGCAAAGCGGATTGCAGAGTTTGTCATTCTTGCCATTGCCATGTACGTCGTGATCCAGCAGTACGCTGTGCCAACGCTTGTGGGATCAGTGCGAGCAATCGACGCAGGGAACGCGTTTAGGCTGTCGGAGCGGGTACTGAAGCTGTCGGTGATAAGCGCAACGGTGTGGTTCCTTGGGTTCTATGCGATATTCCACGCCGGACTCAACGCTCTTGCAGAGGTACTGCGCTTTGCTGATCGCGCATTCTATCTTGACTGGTGGAACTCTGTTGATCTGGCGGCATACTGGCGCGAGTGGAACCTGCCAATCCACTATTTTTGTAAAAGACACATCATGGTGCCGCTAATCTCTGCGCCGCTGTCACTGCCTGTGGGTGTGGGTGCTATGGTTACGTTTTTCATTTCAGCAATCATGCATGAGCTGCTGTTTGGAATACCGACACACTGTCTGAAGGGCTACTCGTTTGTTGGTATGATGATGCAGATCCCGCTGATTCAGCTGACGCAGTTACTAGTCAAATGGCGCGGGCCAGAGTCTGGCCTTGGGAATGCTGTGTTTTGGATATCGTTCTGTATCGTTGGGCAGCCTTTGGGTGTTGTGCAGTACTACTATTTTTGGGCAAAGAACAATCCGCAGTAGCGGCCAACGCTGGTGCTTATCATTGTTTTCCTCTTACTCTGGCATTCGCTGGCTTTCGAAAATATTTTTATACGGTTTATGGTGAATTACTATACTACTGCCGTGCATGGCAACAGAGCACCAGATTAAAAATGTTTACAAGTAGACAGACAGTCTTGCGGTGAATGTGATTATATGAGACGAGCGCAAATGCTATTGGTTTGTAAAAATAGAAACATTCATCTAGCTTGACTGCTTGAGGGATGCGAACGTGGCCAGATCCGCATTTTGTTGACCAGGTTACATCGTCCAGAAAACACTTTGTTCTTTGCTCGATGCGACTTTTGCTTGTATTAGTCAGAACACACGAATGCGTTCTGGGAAATGCTCAAACAAAGGCCCTGGTAACAGATGCCCAATTGTTTATTAATTTTTGTCCCTGCATCAGTAGATCAGCTGGAGCCAAGTTCACCATGCTCCGGAATCAGAGGCAGATCACTAATTACGAGATCCTGCCAGCCCCTTAAGATGAATGCAAGACGGACATGGTGCGTGCATAAATAGCACAAACATCTCCAGGACTGTTTCAACGATACGACTTGTTTCTGGACGAACTGCTCCTGCTTGCGACATGGTCGATCATCGGACGATGGTGTAACCTAGCACTAAACGAATGAATATCTCAAGCAACGTCTTCTCACCCAGAATTCCAGCCAAAAGACATGGCAACAAAAGGAACCAAGCATGAATGAATCAGCAAAAAGAGAAAAAGGCATCGGAAATACAGCCAGCAGATTGCGCTCTGATTGGCGATCAATCCTAAACGAAAGAGCGCTGGTTTCTGAATTGGGCAGGCAGGTAGGGCTGATCACGCACCCGCTAAAAACATGCGCTTTTCTTGTTTGGTGCATGCTTTCCCATTCCTTTAGCACAACGATGCGCAAACGTTGTTTGCTGTGTCCAAAAAAGTAAAAGAAAAGAAAAGAAAACAAAATGGAAGGCGAAGATTTCTGGCCGCCTTCCCATGTCCAAGCGTCCCCCCGCTCCCCAGCCCACGACGAACAACGAAGCACATTTACGCATTGCATTGTGCTTGCTTTTCGGCTTCTCTCTGGCGTTCATCTTTTCTTTGCTCCGTTCTACATCTCTTGTTATTATATTTATATTCTCTTCTTGCCTAACGCCGTATCCCGTTGTCTTTGGCAAACCACCTCATCTACCTCTATTCTCTCCTTTCCTCTTCTGCTATATTCTCTCCTATTACCTCTTCCACCTCTGCTACAGTCGCACACCGACATCTGCCTTCTCCTTTTTCACCCTTTGTCTATCCGCACGCCCAACTCCTTTTAATAATGAAGGTAAGTCTTGTCACAGCTCATAGCGGGCTGCGTGTTTCCAGGATTCTAGATTTAGACAGCAATCTGGATATGGCGTGCTGTGTGCTATATGTCCTGGCTGACTCGCGGTCTCACTCCAAAGACACATGCCGCACATGCGTTGATTTCATGCACTGGTCTTCCACCATGCGCTCTTTCTTTCATTCCTTTGGGTTCTGCAGTACGTGGTCTTGCGCTCTATCTCAATCTCATTGGGAGGCTGGATAGTTTAAAAATGTGCAGAAATGCTTACGTTTATGCTCAAACTGCAAGCTCTGTTGCTCAGGGTTTACTCGTTATTGGCACATTCACCTCTGTTGTCAATGGAACACACCCATCTCTACTCTATTTTTTCTCTTTTGCCGTTTCCTTTGTTGTTGTTGTTTTGGTTTCCCCCCCCCGAGAAACGGTGCTGCGTTGATTGTTGTCGCGACTATAGATGCTAATACGTCTATTGCCTTTTGTCCTCTGCAGTTGTTCTTTTTTCTTTTTCTATGTTGTGCTTCTTTGGCACTTGTGGTTGCGCCGTGCAGATCTAATACTCTGAGTCAGCTCACGCCCATGCCCATGCCCCTTCTCATGCTCATGCTTTTATCATATATGCCAAATTGATCTTTGGATCATGTGTGCAAAGTACGATGACCTAATTGTCACGATTCTGCTTTGGCTTCCCTACGACGGCACCTGTGATTCTTCTGACATTCTATTGTTGCTGAAATTGTAGAGCTATACACTTCTTGCTTTGGCAACCGCAACCCTCGTGCAGTCTGCAATGGCCGCCGGCACTTGTGGCACCCAGACATGCTCCAAGGATACGCCCTGCTGCGTCAAGGGGTATTGCAACAGCAACGCCATGTACTGCATACCACTCAACTGCGAGCCCCAGAACTCATACTCGGCGAGTAGCTGCTGGGACACAGCTCACTGTGTCAAGGATAGCGTGAACTTTGGAAGCTCCAGCGCATTTTCTCAGATAGCTGACTATAACGGCGACCCCTCCACTGCCGCCTTTGTGTCGCAGTTCGAGCCGTCTAATGCCAAGATCGCCAGCGGTGAGTTGGAATTGGAGCTGGTCAAGCAGAGCGATGGAAAGGGCTTTGGCGCTACGGTTATCAACACCCGCGCCTTCCAGTACGGCAGTGTGTCGACTGTCATGCGCTCGGGCTGTCAGAGCGGCGGTGTTGTCTCGTCATTCATCATCCGCAACGATGCCGTTGGTGATGAGATTGACTTTGAGTTTGTTGGAGCGGACAAGCTGACGGTGCAGTCCAACTACTACTGGCATGATCAGCTCGACTACACAAAGATGATCAAGTCGCCTCAGGTCTCGGACACCACAACCAACTACCACACATACAAGATTGACTGGACTCCGGATAAGATTGTTTGGTACATTGACGGAAACGCTTTCCGCACTGTCAACCGTGCCGATACCTGGGATTCCTCCGTCAACGCCTTCAAATATCCCGACTCCGAGTCGTATGTCAGCTACTCGATCTGGGATGGCGGCTCTGGTGCACAAGGCACGTCCGAGTGGGCTGGCGGTGCTATCCAGTGGGGACAAGGTCCCTTCATTGCTGGCGTAAAGTCAATCGACATTGACTGCTACTACAAGGGCAATGACACCACATATGTTCCTCCCGGCGGCAGCTCAAGTAGCAGCTCGGACAGCGCCGACAGCTCTGATGACAAGGAGTCTTCCTCGGAAAGCGACGATAGCTCTGAGCTGGAGTCAGATTCTGCGGAGTCGGATGATTCTGAATCTGACCACGATTCTGCCGATTCTGAATCTGACGGCAAGGCCTCGAGCGACGACCAGGAAAGCGACGCAGAGTCAAGCGATGAGTCCAGCAGTGATGAGGTCAACGAGTCCAATGAGACAAGCGAGACCGAGACCAGCGGCGCTGGCCTTGCGGTTGTGTCGCTCGCTACTGTTTTCTCTGCGCTTGTTGGCGCGTACCTGTGCTAAATGTCTGCTGCGAGTTCCGATTACTCTTTTGATGAATGTGTGTTTTTTACCTTTAATGCAGGGGGCTGGCCATTTCATATTTAAAGGCTTTTTTAATTTCCCCTATTTCCACGCGCTTTTGTTTGTTTGTTTGCTTTTCGAGTTCATCCACATTACAACCCCTACTTCTATTTTGCTGCGGGTCAAATACAGAAGGCTGACTGTGAACTGGCAGTCCAAGCAGCAAGCTCTTTTCAGCAATTAAGAACCGGACCAGCGCTTCTATTTATTGATCGGCTGTCTGCCTTCCCGAAATCAGCTTTGTGACAATGGTCTTCAAACCGTCTAAATTAGAGAAAAATCAGCATTTCTTCTCATTGTCTCCATGCAGCCGAGGGGAAGGAGCAGCGCACAGGCGCCGATCCCCCGCCCACCACTTTTGCATTTTCCTGTTTTTTCTGCCACCATCCTCGTTCTTTTCACACAGCATCCCTTTCTGCACAAAGACGCAAAGACACAAAAGCCGAAGATTACCTTTTTTCGATGTCCAACCTCTTTTTCGTCTCCAAAAGTAATGCCAATAATTCCCCCAAATCATTCCCATCTCTTAACAGGGCAAAGACATATTTTTATTGCTTGCGAATGGCAATGAAAAGCGACACCTGCTCCCATTGGGGGTTGGTTATGAGAGAGAAGAGCTGACCAAAGAGAAGAGGAAAGTGCAGGCGCTGGTGGGGGAGGTTGTCTTTTGGGGGACGAACAGCTTGCAAATAAACGGGATGCAGAGCCGTAATTTGGAACCACAAAAGGCGCAGTGCGTGTGGTTGCCATTGTTGTTGTTGTTGTCGTTTGGAGGCCTTTCCACACAACTCGCACATTGAACCATTGCCCACATGCTTGATACCCAATCCAGCAAAGACTTGCACACTGAGGAAATTCAGTCAGATTTTTGTTTTCTTTTGGATACAAAAATCTTTGGTTTTCTACATTGGCTTCTTGGACCAGCTTTTCTCTTTTCTTTGTTTCTGTTCTCTAATAACGATACTCCTTTTATTCTCTTTCACGCCTTTTCGCTGAACTCCCTGCTTCTCCCAGAAACTACCCGTCCCAACATCCATCACTTTTCATCCTCACCCCTTTCACCCTCTTGTTCTCCTCTTTTTCCAGCTCCTCCATTCTCTGTCTCTAGAGTCTTCCATATTTGCCCGCCTTTTTCTAGTGCATCCCATTACTACGGTAACAACATACAAGGCATAGACCATGGTTTCTTTCTCGACATGCGTGGCCTCCATCCTGGCCTTGGCAACAGCCGTCAATGCAGGCTTTTACACCACGTACCCTGTTGGCGCAGACTCTGTCAACTCCGGCCAGACAATCAATATTACCTGGAGGCCCGATGAGCAGGAGCCGCTGCTTGATGGTGTTAGCGGTTATACGCTAAAGTTTATGACTGGCGGCAATATTGTGCAGACTACCGTGGCCACCATCGGTGACTTTGACATCTCCAAGCAGGAGATCAGCTTCACCATCCCTAGCACTGCTCCCGGTATGTATTTCCTTATGTATACTGCGAGCAACGGTGCTGGCTCGTCGTGGTCTACCCGCTTCTCGGTCAATGGTGGCACCACCTGGTATCCTGATGGTGTAGCTACAGGTGTCGACCCAGGCGCATCCTCCACGTCTGGCGGTGGCATTAATATTGGAACGCCCACACAGATCACTGCAAGCGAGCCAGAGACATCTGCGACACCCACCAAGAACACTCCTGCTCCCTCCAACTCCAGCTCCGATGAGAAGGACGGCAATTCAACCCCAGCACAGCAGACATCTAGCGAGGCTGAATCTAGCCCCGAGAAGTCAGCCGACTATTCCAGCAGCTTGACCACCGATTCATCGAATAGCTCAGACAACGGCGATTCTAATAATGGCAATGGTGATGACAATGGCAACGGCAATGACAGCGGCAACAGCAATAGTGATGACAAGGACAAGAACACTAGCGATGCTGCCGAAAATGACAGTGACAGCGCTGACGCGGATGAAGCCGAGGTTTCTGATGACCACATCAGCGAGGAAGATGAATCCAGCAACGAGGAGTTAGACTCAGCAGAAAGCACCGACGATTTGTCCGATGATACCGAATCATCTGGTGCCTCTGCTATTGGCTTTGTTTCTGTTGCTGCTGCTGCTGTGGCCGCCACTTTTGCTCTGCTTGTCTAAGTGAGCATTATTTTTTCTTATTTTATCTTGCAGTACTCTTGCGGTTTTCTCTCATATGTTAGCTGATACTTACTCATGGATGTCAATACGACCTTTTGTTATTTTTCGAAAGCCATTGTTTTGCCTTTCGTTTGTTTACTAGTCATCAATGTGTCAATATGCTTTTAAATATTGTTATATATTGATTTACTGCAAGTTGTATATCCATATGGGACGCGAATGTTGTATGAAAATATGTGTTGGAATTTAAGGTTTTGCATATAATGTAAACAACATATGTAAATTGCAATATACACCCATGTGAGCCTGTGCACGCCTTTGGATGAATGCTTTTTTTTCTGTGTGATTTCGTGTAAATGCATGTGACCTTATGATTGGAAATTAAGCCCTTTTATTATTCTTTTGGTAATAATGTACCTCAACAACCATTCTTCGCCGACAATAATTATATTACAAATATTTGCTCGGCTTTCTGTGCATGTCGGCTGACAAAAACCATTGTTTCTTGCAAGCCCTTTCCACAAATTTTCTACACATGGAAAACTTCTATTTCTCTTATTGTAAAATGCTTGTGTTTGTGGGAATAAAGCGCAATGCTGTGCTTTTATTCGTTCTCAATCTAATTAGATAACAAATATGTGTCAAAACCCTACCGCCAAAGTTATAGCTATATTCTGCATGCGGAATATAAAAAGTAAAGTGATAGAGTGGAACACAGTAAGAGCTTAATGTAAAGCAGCTAGTAATATACCTGGCCTACAGCTGTTCTCCCTTTTTTCTTTTAGGCGCACAGCTTTATTGATTAGCCACGCCTTTTGCAATATAGAGCCAGAGCTACTATCTATCCATATCTTGATATATGTAGAGCGCAAGGCTTTCAAAACAATGCCAGTTTTATATAAAAAAGCAGTAGTGTTAAATACATACTATAAACTTTTGGATATGCCAGCTGCAGAGTAAGCAGTATCCATAATTAAATTTTATTAACAGCCCAAATCGTTCCAACGAAATAAATCCGCATACCTTGTGTTGTTTGCAAAATATGAGAATAATCAATTTGGCCAATGCCATTGAACCTATAGCCACTTCGCTTATTTCTAGAACCATTTTCCCTGTTCATGACATAATCATGTTCTTTTTCTTGTCTTTTAAGAGTTTACAATTATTTAAATAAACATTCTTGTCTTTATTGTCGACAAAGTGATACTTATTTAAAATTATTAACTTGAGATTAGTTTCTTTTCTTTGTCTTGCATCTAATCACACAAAGTGTGCTATTTTGTGGCAATGTCTCAAATTAAACTTCCAGCAGGAACGGTTGTCAATCTGGAGAATGTACCTCTACACCAGTTCTATCATATATCACTCCATCCAGCAACACCTGTTGTCATAGTTGCTACATATACACTGATTGTTCATTACCTTAACTCAAAAAGAGGTCTATCATTGTCACGTATAGAAGCTAAACGCCAAAGCCTAAAGCTAGATGCTGGGCTTGACAGCAGATATTTAGGGAGAAGCAAAAAGGAAAGCGGGCCTTGGTTGACCACAACTGTTGTGCTTCATAACTTGGCTCTTGCAATATTTTCATACTGGTGTGCAATAAACTACACAGCTGCTTTTGCACAAACAGTGCGTGAAGAAGGGCTTCGTTGTGCGGTAAGTACAATATCAATGTTGGATGCCTTTTTCTTTATATCATTCTTTACGGAAACTACAAGAGTGGTTGTTATAGCGTTAGTATTACTAAATAAGCACTGTTTTAAATGGCTGTTTTTCTTTTAATGTGGGTGATAGTACTGCGACAATAACCATACAGTGTGGAACAACATGTTCAAGTTCAACTACTTGTTCTATCTAAGCAAATACTATGAACTAATAGACACATTTATAATTCTGGCCAAAGGTAGGAGGGATAATGCAGTCCCTAAATACATTATTTGTTTAATTGTACCATTGTTTTTAACTAGACCATGTGGAAACTAATGCATAATAGAAAAGGCGGTGCTGATATTTTTATTGTTCAAAGTTTCTCTATTTTCCTGTTTTAGGCCGCAAAGCCACATTCTTGCAGACATACCATCATGCCGGTGCGATAGCAACCATGTGGGTTGGCTGCTATTTTGGCTCTCCCCAGCTAATTTTCTATGTTATTGAGAATAGCATTATCCACACACTAATGTACACATATTTTGCACTGACCGCAATGGGGTACTCTCCACCCGGAAAAAAGTACTTGACACATCTGCAGATTTTCCAGTTTCTAATTGGACTTGTCTTTATTGCCCTATACATAACGCTACCAGGATGTCTTACCCCGCTTCAAAGGAATCTGTTATTCGTAATGCTTTCATATCTGATACCACTAATCTACCTGTTTGTTGACTTTTCTATAAAAACGTATGGAAAGAAAAAGAAGATCAAGACCGTCTAAGAACCTCCTTTACAAATTGCTATTAAATCAATTTTATTTTTCTAGTAATTCTTCTTGACAATACAAAAAAACACAGTTGTTTATAATCTCAGCTTCCAAAGTCCTAATGATTTAAATGGTAAGAATGAGAAAATAAAAACCCGACAGTCAGAGTACAGTGTAAAATTTTGACATGAGTTTATAATGTCTAGTGTATTATTTTTTATTTACTTTATGGCTATAAAACTATTCAATATAACGGAATCTATCTAATTTAATACACTTTGGCAAACCTAAATGCTATAAATTTAGGTTGATTATTAATTTACAACGTATTAAATTAGATAGACTCGATTGTATTGAATTTTGCAAAGCGCATGTCTTGTATGCTGGTTACGCTTTTCCTAGGTGGCTGTGTTGAAAAATAAAACAAGAGACTAAGCTGAAATTAGCCACAGTTCTATAGTAACAAGGTAAAGAAGAAAAAACATTGAATAATAATATTATTGTACAATAATTTACTGTGGTTTTTTTTAGCAAATGTCTTTTTATTCTGAAAATGTGCCAATTATCTAGGTATTTGTTGTGGTTTGTTTTCTTTGGAGCGTTAAAGCTATTTGCCATTGATTTCTATTCAATGTTTAATACAAGGTGCAATGGGTACGGTTGGGTCTACATGAAACCTTGACGAGACCATTAACAACCAGCTAGACCATTGATAGAATAAGTGTTTTCTGTTTCTATAAGGCCATTGGTAACCTTCAATACATACTTTGGTCTTTACTCAATCCCCAAAGGTAAAAGTATGCCGTGATCGTTTGAAGCATGAAATGGCGATTGCAAGGAAAGCAGTTTTTACTTTATAATTGGGGACAATTACGCATGGTGAAAGAACAATGTTTAGAATGGCAAACAAAGAAGAGCCACAGTAGAGATAATTTACTTTTTAGTTTTGATACCCTAAAAATCCGTATAAATGGCATACAGCACAAAAGATCATTGTGCAGACAAACAATTGTTGCAGCTGAAAAGGGGCATTCTTTGCAATGGCCAATTATTTTGCATTGACCTGACTGCGAGTACCTGCAATTGCAGCTGTATTTTGTCTATTCTAATAAGTAGCAGCGATTGTTTATTACGAGTAACCAGTAGAAATTGTCTATTTGACCACTGCAATAGTTACAGATGTATTCTATAATACACAAAAATAACGATAAAGATTTTTCAAAATAACAGTTTAAAATTTCTGTCATGGCTAAAGGATAGGAAAAAGCTCTGAAGCTACGCTAACAATACACGAATAGTGTGTGTAAGATAATATCACCATTTGGATTACAGCATAGAGCAATAGTTCTCATCAGCATACAAAACGAAACAGAGAAATAAACCGATAGAAAAATAAATATACAAACAAAAACGGATAGGATACATAAGTGGTGGATTGGTAGCGCGGGTTCAGCAGAGCTAGAATATCATAGCAAGTAGGGGTGTGCTAATGCATAAATCCGCCTGAGCCACTATAGTATGACCACATTATGCATTGAGGCATGATAAGTGCAGTATATTATCCCTCCCCCACCAAGGTCATATGAGCGAAGCAGAATTTAAACATCTGTTCTCACAAAAATGAAGCCAGCACAGCCTGGTTGGTAGCAGTGGTGGTGGGGCATATCTGGTTCCTATCGGATGGATGAGAAATTCAATACTAGAGGCGCCAACTTTCAGCGCGGGGGTGAGAGAGGGGGAGCGAGAGTAAAATAGTGGAAAAGGGGGATTTAAGACCCAGTTCGCCGTGAATGGAATGGTCAATGGCGGGAATCTGTGACAGAATTGGCGGGCAATAACAAAAACAACACCAACACCACCAACAACAACAACAACAAGAAAGCAGTGGTGGCTGCATGGCGGGGAGACAATGTGTGGATGGATAGATAGAAAGGCTAAAGATAATGCTCTGTTGCCACGAGACGGCGTGAAATCAAAAGGCAGGGGCAGTGAGCTGCGAAGGCAAATGAGAGGCGCAAAGTGGCAAATGTTGCTGATTGATGCATGATGAAAGAAGATTGTTGGCCGGTCATATAGCTAGCAGCATCCGGGACACATCATTCTACCAAAAGGAATAAAGAATTGAATTCCAAAAAGACAGTAAGTATCTTTCGGGACTAGGCGGGGAGGGAAAAAAGTACAGTGTTCAGGGGAAGGCCAGCAAACAAGCGACATTGGGGATGTATGGTAGATGTTTGTATAGAGAGGGGAAGGGGACATGAGATCCCACTACCCGTGCGCACGGCCCAAACGAATAGATAAACAAAAAATGTTGCACCCTCTATTTGCAATAGTGCGGCCGGTTGGATCCAATTCGCTGTTGCTGAGTGCTATTTCCAGACAGGGGGGATTGATGAGGAAGGAGTTTCGGGAGTTTGCTATTAAGCAACAGGTCTTGATGAATGTGCTGAACCGCGCAGTGAGCAAGAAAAAAAAAGCATCGTCTCAACCAGAAATGTTCGATTATCATGAACAAGAGCAAAGCAATAGACTCATGAAAGAGCATATAGTGGCGGTTGGAGTAGAATGCAGTCCAGTCTAGGAGTAAACAGAAATTGTAATAAGAACTTTTTTGTTATGATCTGTTTTGTTTAGCTTGTTGCCTTTGTCTGAAATTGTTGCTGTGTATGTTGGGTTTTCTTTTTTGCAATGTTTATAGCAAAATCAGAGGTCGCAGTTCGTATGAAAAAAAGGTTGGAACAATCGGATAATCCAACTTCTATGGCAGAATTGAGCTAACGCCTCATGCTAACAAAGCAAAATAAAAAAGGACGGTTACTGACGGACGGCGCGTTGCGGTTAGCGAGAAAGAAAAACATACGATAATATTTCGAATGTAGTAGAGGCAGAATGGAATGGACACAGACTTGAACACAATAAAGAAACAGGCTTCGTTTGTTTGGGTGCTTATAAAGGCACAAAAACACAAGCTAAAAGCCTGGGATCAATGGAGTACATTTGGCAGCCGATAATGCCCATGGGATTCTTTACCCTCGGCGTGCCCTTCTTTTTCATCCTCGATGCATGGGCAGAATACGGAATGCGCCAGAGACAAAATTCTGGAGGAATGGAGGCAACTGCCCATTTTTCTCGCCACCACGGCGCCATCCCAGGGCCAGCAGTGACCTATGCGGCATTTAGACTTTTTAGTATATAAACAAGAGCAATGAGCTTCGTCTTGTACAATTTTTCTTCTTTCTAAAGCACCATATTTTCTATTGCCTCGGAAATAAGCAGCTGCTCTGTACGTTTCACTTTTAAAATACCTTTTTTCTTCTTGCTTTTATTGACATTGTTTTATTTTACCCTGGGACATTTACGTTTTCTGAATATCGGCAGAACTGTAGCATTTCCTGCATACTTGGATTCCGGAGCAAGCAGCCCAAGAGACTTTTGGTACTAGCTCGAGCGACAAGCATCGAGGCATTTTTTACCTATTGGATACAAAATCAATACGACTATCGTGCGTCCAGTTAGAAGCTGCTTCCCCTTGCTATTGAAAATCGCAAGCACCATATAGCATATATTATATATTTCAACAGTTGGATAATAGGACATAGCGTGCGTTTGCCTGCTGGTTGGTATATTTCGGGATTCGCCTATCCTATTGCTCATTGGTCATCACGCCTGACTAGCGGAAAGAGGTAAGTGAAGCGATTCTGTAGTGCATTGTGTTTTGGATGGATGGCAGACAGAGTTGGTTTGTCTGAGAGGGGATGTGGCGGTGCCACCCCCCGAGTTGCATAGTATGTGAATGGCGTCGTGTGTGTGGGGAGCAATGAAAAGCAACAGCTAGCATCGTGGGGGAAGTAGCGTATGTATCCAACATAAAAAGCGACTGGTGCCGTCTGCTGAAGATGGAGCTGGTGATTAAGAGGGCGCATTGTGTGGGTGGGAGGCCAAAGGCTGGGGAGCAAGGGGAGCAAGGGGAGGAGCTGGCGGCGGGTCAGGCGAGGAGCTAGGATGATGAGGGATCCGAAAAGAATACCGCCACACACGGGGGCAAGCATATATGCAGCGCCTCGCACCACGCATCAGCAGCGGAGCCAGAACCGCCGGCAGACAAAAATGGCTGGCAACGTTTTCACAGCCCCCGCAAGCGCAAGCCGCCAGAAGCTCTGTTGTGCATTCCCCGCGCATCGCGTTTGTGGAGAGGCGCATTGCTTGCTGCATCTTCCCCTCCCCCGCAACGAAGACAAACATCTGGCGTCTGGCCAGATCTGCTGGGCGGGAGCGGTTCTAGTGCTGGTTCTGGCGATAGTGGTGCTACCGCCCCTGCCGGTGCTAGCTCTGCTGGTGCTGGTGCTGGTGCTGTGCCGGTGCCTGTATCTTCTTCTGGCTCTTGCTGCTGCTCTGGAACGCACCCTCCCTCTTGTCCCCGGGCGGGGCAGTACAAATTCCAGCGCGCCGGGTGGATAGCGCAATAGCGGCCGTGGGATCCCTCCCCAGGCGCCGACGAAGCCCCAGAAAGCGAGTGGTGCAGGGAAACCAAAACCACCAGCGCAACACATCCTATCCTCCCCCTCCCTTTGCCACCGGCATAAAGCTGGTCCCCAATCTGGCGCTTGGTTGCTTGTTTCCCATTCCACTACAAGCAGGCCATTCTTTTGCTTCGCATCGTCGAAATCCGCGCACTGCGCTGTGCTGCGTTGCACTTCCCTGCCCTGCCCCTCCATGTCTGCCTAATATAAAGCACCCCAGCCGCCTTCGACTGCTGTTGCTTCTGGCCTCGGTGAAGCCCACAGCTCCTGTTCCTGCTTCTGATTCTGCTCTCCCTAACCTCTGACTACTTTTGTCTCTGAATCCACTTGCAGCCATACTCATATCCTGACTTCTCTCTGTTCTCCATCTACACTAGACAAGGCACCACGCCAAACCGCATCCGTACCACCGCATCTCACATCTGCCAATGGCCCCATCAACCACCATCGGCCCGCACAAGCCCGAGGCCCCGCGCCCCTACAAGTGTCCGATGTGTCCAAAGGCGTTCTTCCGCCTTGAGCACCAGACCCGCCACATCCGCACTCATACCGGAGAGCGCCCACACGCCTGTACGCATCCCGGCTGCGAAAAGCGCTTCTCTCGATCTGACGAACTCACCCGCCACATGCGCATCCACCGGCCGGACGCCAAGCGCGACCCACGGCTATCGCGCCGCCGCCCTGCGCTCCATTCGGTGCGTGGTATGCCTGGCGTTGGTGCGTTGCCGGCAGCTACTGCGCACAGGTCGCTTCATCTGCGCGCCCCGCCTGGATTGAGCCCACTCGTTACTTCTGGACCCGCCTTTGCTACTACACCAGCAAACGTTCTGTACCACTACGCACCCTGCTCCGCATCTGCCGCGCCGCCCTACGATTACACCCCGCTTCCTACAAACTATCGCAGTCTGTCGACTTCACCGCCGCGGGCTCTTGTCTCTGGCTGCTGCCCTGACGCCCACATATCCACTGCTCCGCGCATTGCAGCTGCTCCGCCTGTGCCTCAGACTCTCCCTGACTCCACCAGCCATGACGCTGGCATGGCCTCTGGCGCTTCCCTTGGTGCTGCTCCGTCGTTTGTGCTCAGGCGTGGTTTGCTTGGCAGGCGCACTTCGTCTGCGCTGCCTCCTCCGCCGCCGTTGAACGTCGCTGCAGCCCATTCCCAATGTCCAGCGCTGCTGCCTTCCTTTCCCCATTCGGCATCCGCCGCCCTGCCAGCCAGAAAGCCACTGTTTCCGCCGCCTACTGCGCCCATTGTCCCCGACTCTAATTCCTCTCTCTCTGCCGCATCCGCCGTCCCGCTGCTAACCGCCAGCAGCCGCAGCTCAGCTACTGCCAACAGCGCTCGCCTGCTCTTTGTTCCCCCGACTGCTGGCCATCTGGATGGCTCGCTCTCGCTCCCTACCACCCCTGTGCGCGTATCGCATCCGCTTTCGGGCTCGACGCTGCCAGCTCCTGCCGCAAGCCCTGCTGCCGTGCGCCACACACCGCTGTCGGCTCTAGCTTACAGCCCAACCACTTCCGGGTCGTCCAGAGCTGACTCTCATTCTGCATCTCCGCTCACTCCGTCTCTGCCCCCAAACCATCCCGCTTCATGCGCTGCGCGCTTTCTCTCTAAAACCGCCTCGTCCGCCCCGGCCATTGAGGACAACATTGGCAGCATGGCCTCTGTTTACCCGTACAACTACTGCATTGCTAGTCACATCCGCTCTCCTGTGCGCTGTCCCGTCAAGACCGAGCTTCACTCTCCCTCAGGTGTGCCGCACGCCGTTGCCTCCCGTCCCACACAGCACACAAAGGCTGCTCGCAGTGTCTCATCCATTGCTGATATCCTTAACTGTACCGATCGGTCTGAACTCAGCCGCTTGCGTCTGCCTCCTCCCACACCCACAGCTGCACACAACCACAGGGAGCATACCAGCATGTTTGCTTCCCCTCTAGACTGATGAGTCGTCTTTGC
>JANBTT010000009.1:232937-258580 GCA_027578915.1 Coemansia sp. RSA 1200
CCCACACCCACAGCTGCACACAACCACAGGGAGCATACCAGCATGTTTGCTTCCCCTCTAGACTGATGAGTCGTCTTTGCACCCATTGCCTCTCTCTCTTTCTAAATTCGCTCATCTCTGTCTCTTTTGCTGCTGCCATGGCCTCTCTTTAGTGCTGGCTTTTAAAATCCGAAAATTCCGGTTTTGCAATCATCTTGCTTTGTGTTTTTAGCTAAATGTTTTTATCCAACCTCCTTGATTCTTGTTTCTCTCCATCTTTATAAAAAAAAAGCCTCATTCGTTTTTCCTTTTTTGGACTGATCTGTAAATCGGAATCCCCTCGGAACACTATTACAATCCAGGGATAATCCCGGGTTGCTATTGTGCAAATATCTGCCAGTTGCTATGCGGACCATCCCCTTTTCCACAACACCCATTCAACGGCTCTCTTCTTTGGATAACATACACGCCTGTCCATGCTCTGCATATCAAACTGCGCTGTGAAATATGGGCATGTTAAATCTTTCGTCAACCACACCCTAAAATGGGATGAAAATGTGCTTGCAAAGCCTTGGGTTCACACAATTCACAAAATTTAATATTGGATGACGTCATCTCCTTGATTATATCAAGAAGAACTGAACATAAAAAATACTTTTACACTCTTCTTTCTCTTTTACATAAAGAAAATAAATTTATTCTACTCAAACGCCTACATATTTAACACTCCGATGACTTCGACAATTAAGGTAAAGAAGCAACCGCTAAATCTATTGACTAGCCGTGTCTTATCACTCACTCATTGTCTTTTTGTTTTTGTATTGTATCAGTCAGAATTCAACAAGCTAATATTATCCATGTGCACCCCTGTCTCTTAACCTATTATATTTACTTTATTATGTTCTTCGTTTGGTAATATCTACTAGTACCTTGGCCAAAAACTGGCTCAGTCCATCGACGTCGATCTTATGTCCAAGCATGGATATTCCATTGACCAGCTCATGGAGCTTGCTGGCCTAAGTGTCGCTGAAAGCGTAGCAAAGGAGTATCCAAAGGGCAAAGTCCTTGTCTGCGTTGGCCCAGGAAACAACGGTGGTGATGGCCTGGTTGCTGCACGCCATCTGTGCCACTTTGGATATCAACCGTCTCTCTATTATCCTAAACAGCCTTCAAATGATCTGTACAAACGCCTTCTTCTCCAGTGCAAAGCTCATAACATACCGGAAGTCAATGATCTTGTTGCTGCCCTTGCGGACAGCAATGTTGTTGTTGATGCAATCTTTGGTTTCAGCTTTAAAGGCTCCGCCAGGCCTCCTTTTGACAACGCTCTTGGGGTTTTACGAGACACCGATAAACCTATTGTTTCTGTTGACATCCCCAGCGGATGGGATGTTGAACAAGGCAATATTAATAATGTAGGTCTGAATCCTGATATGTTGGTATCTCTGACTGCACCCAAGCAATGTGCCAGTATGTTTGAAGGCCGTTACCATTATCTTGGGGGGAGGTTTGTTCCTCCTGAAATGGCTAGGGAGCTGGGTATTCCCGATTATCCTGGGATCTCGCAATCAATGCGTCTCAATTAGCGTTTTTACTTTTATTTCTTTTTTTTTCCACTCTAACTATTGCGTCTAAATGTATTCTTCAAACGTATGTTTGGTATTTTAGCGATGCTAGAGTGGCATCTGTATTGAAGGTATATTTGTAAGAAAATAAAGAAATACGCTGGACAGATATTTACTAACATTAAACAGCTAAATACCACCGTTTAACAAGGAGCTGATCGGCGGCAAAATGTGCCCTTGTGAGGTTTGGTGAAAGTTGTTACTCATTCCCAAGGCATACGCAGAAGACAAGGGCGTCGGCGGGTTTGAAGGCTCTACGCTTGTAGATGACACTGGCGGATCGAGCGTTGCTAATCCAGCTTTTGTTGGATCATATCCCTTCTTTGACTTTGCATTAGCATCATCGGACTTTAAGTTACTCGCACAATAAGTATCCTTATTTTCTGTCGTTCCCGTCCCTTGTATAGCAAGGCTATCATCACATTTGTTGTTGGATATGTATTGCTGCTGGTCGCGTAGGTCGTTCGGTGCACCGTTGCTGATACAACCATCATCTATCAATATTGTTGGCGGGTTCATCACAGAGTCCAAGGCAATTGTACTTGATTCCGAATCTGTTATAGGCTTGTGGATGCTGGGGGTTTCAATAGAATTAGCGTTAATTGGCACAGAATCTGTGTTTGTTGCTTGATTGCTATCTTCGCACGCGTTTATTCTTGCCGTACTACCGCCACCGTTGGAGTCCACACAGGTATCTTTTTCTGCTACACTATCAGACGCATTGTGAGCGGTCTTGCCTATATCCAACTTTAGGGGATCATACGCGGTTTGGTAAAGCGAAGCAACAGAATTGAACTGAGGCATCTGTTGCCACGAATTGGTTAGACTCAAAATGGCACTATTGACCACAGACGAACTGCTGAGGGAAGCACCAACACTGGAATCTGGCTCTCCTGTCACTACAGCAGAGAGGGGATTTATTGTCTTAGGCACATCACCGCTGTCCTTTTGATTATTATGCAAAGTTGCGCCAAATGATGAGACGGCACCTGCATTAAATGACAAGTCAAGACCAGGAATACCTTGAAGATATGGCGCTGCTGTCTCTCTGTTTACGCTGCCTTCCATGTAGATGTTGCCCGCCGCCGGTATGTTATGGCTGGACATGGCTGTTAGCCCATTACATTTTTGGTCGTCTTCATCTAACTGAAAAACATCACATAGTTGCTCGCTTTGGTACCTGTGGTGTGACAATGAAGCATCTACGAATTCCCGTGTGTTTGTGCTGCATCCGTAATATCCCTGTGCCTGTGCATCTTGTCCAGGTTTGAGTTGGCTTCCTGAGCATGAGTTTACCAAAGAGATCTGATGCCTTTGCTGTGGCTGAACCTGCTGGACTGCAGACTGTGCTAGCGTTTGTATAGGAGCTGAGGTTGCACCCGATAAAGACAAGCTCATTGGATATAGGCTGTCCTTTCCAGAGTAGGATAACGCGTTTGTATTTATCCCCCAGTTTGCGTTTGATGCCGAGGATGCTAATGACATTGGAAAAGTGGTTGTCGGGCATTCGATAGAGTAGTTCCGACTGAATGGATATACATTGCCGTTGTTTCCCAATCCTCCGAAAGATGACATTCCAAATGCCGTGCAGGGACTATTAGCATCATCCTGCTTGTTCAAACCAGAGATTACATCTTCAGCAGAGGAGCCAGACAAAAGCCCGCCAAATCCGGGCGAGCATGTTGCAGTAGAACAGTGTTTCTCCGAGGGAACGCGGATGGATTGCATGTTATGATATTGCGTAGTCGTATTTCCTAAAGACGAGCCCGAGATTGCTCCTGGATAGACAAGGCGGTTGAGCGACTGTATGGTGTTATAATAGGACGGACTATGTGACAGTGCTGATGTGAAGGATGGGTGGCTCGCTATACCTGTCATACTGGCCAAACTCATATCGCTTGTATCTTGGCGTCCAGCGGTGGCAATTGCAGCCATAAACCCCAGCTGTGTATTAAACTGCTGTGTACCCGTCATAATAGGGCCCCCAGATCTTGCTGCTAGCTGACCTGTAATTGCATTTGTCAAGGCTCCAGTAGAAGTAATTCCGCATGTCTGATTCAGTCTATGCAGATTTATTGATGAAGCTGAAGCAGATCCGGAGGCCTTTCTGCTTGAATCTGATGTGCTTCCGCGAACAGAGCGCTTCTTTGCATTACGCGCCTCCCGTCTTTGGGCCGGCGTTCCCTTGTGGATCTTCATGTGTCGAGTAAGCTCATCTGACCTAGAAAACCGCTTTCCACACCCTTGATGCGCACACGCGTGAGGTCGTTCTCCCGTATGTGTACGTATATGGCGAGTCTGATGCTCAAGACGAAAGAATGCCTTTGGGCACATTGGGCACTTGAATTGGCGGATCCCTTCACACTTGCTTGCGGTATTTCTTGTAGACATTCTACAGGATGTATTCAAAAAATATTTTTTAAACACAGACAAGAATATGCAGAATAAGATAAATTTCACAAGTGTAAGCTCGTTTTATGATCTCTTCCACCTCCCCAAGATAAACAATACGCAGATTTTTACATGTAAACTATTGTTGACAAACCTACCTTTTGTTGGGATATGAAAGATCTTTAGAATCGGTTTAACCACAAAAAGTGTATAGAAGCTATATAATCAGCCAATTATTCTGAAACAAGAACCAGAACAATTTCCAGCGTATATAAATAAAACGATGAGTAGGTGGAATGCGGGGAAGTTTAAAATGAAAAATTGCCAGATGTGCCAGAAACACAAGCTAAAAGGAAAATAGGGAAAATGATAATATGTTTGGCTATTTGGCTGCTGAGCAGAACCGTGGTTAGCGTCCATTTGCTAAAGATAGTAACATAAAACAAAAAATGCGTCTCTTGCTTGAAAAGAGGCTTTTTTCCGGCAAGAATAAAAAGGGACTGTTGTTTGTACGCAGTATACTGATAGAAAATGCATAGACCCTTTAAAAGATACTCTTATTTAGTGGACCTTTGAAAATGTGCATAACAAATGTTTGGATGCCAAAGGTTTACTGTGATAAACAAAGAATTTGCTGGTGTGTACAAAAGAATGAATGAGAGCTGGAATGCTTGAGCCGACAAGCAAGCATTTGCAATGTCTAAATGTGATTTCCTTTCAATGGCCATGTATTTCACGACAAATAAAATTTATCCAGTATATTTTCTAAATAAAGCCCAGCAATGCGCTACTGACAATATATTGCTGAGAACTATTGGATTTGCTATACACATTGTGCTGCTGGCTGGCTGTTCTCTTTTTTTGTTATAATTTTTTTCCAACAACCTTGGATCTGACACTTGGTGCTTCAGGCTTTTGGCTGATAATATTCACAGGTTTACACGAATGTGTATTATTTACAATAGGGCATATTATTATATTAATAATCCATAATGCCGAATAGGCTTATTGGTTGCATAGTCAATATTCTGTACAAGTAAATGGATACTTTATAATGGTTATTTACCCTGGATTTATCTTTATTTTTGGCCGACTCTGGCTTATGTTTCATAATATTTAATTTCTTGAATATCGTGATGCCTAGGATTCTGTTAATTTAGAAAGTATTATTTAAGCGGATGTAAAAGCAGTAGCAACATTTTGTGCACTTTCAGAAACCCTCAAAAGCAGTTACAGCTGGAATGTTGCGAGTCATAATATTTCCATACTCCAATAATAAAGTTATCCTCAATCATTAGGACAAACATTGAGCGCCAGAATGTTCACATAATTCTTTAGATGGACTGAATGTAGCAACTGTTACTGTTTTCACACGGTCAGCAATAAATGCTGCTCGAGAATAGACACTTTATGTGCGAGCATCATCACATATTTGTTCACAAGCATGGTGTCGTGTTTTGTTTGCGCATCATTCTACGATCTTTTGTGCCTATTCTCTTGACTTTATTTACCGGAAATCGGAAACTCTATGATAATGGTACTCTATTTGAATATATATTGTGGAACATATTCTATGTATATTTATGCTTGCAGACGAAAGTAGCGTCTGATTCATTTTAGAATCTTTCACAAAGGAAACCCCCGGAAACCAAAAGGAAATATGCTTGAATCAGAAAGCCTGGTGGTTGAATAAGTTGAATAGACTATGTATGATATTTCTAAAGCACCAAAGAACTACGCAGGCTGTGAATAACAAATAAAAAATAAACACTAGGCAAAAAGGAAACCTCTCTAAAACGTGATGGCAACAATGTTTCCCACACTTTCACTGGACAGAGAGGTTGCTGGATTGAAAGTTGCTCTTGTGCAATATTTTCTCTTGTTTCCTTTTTCTTTATTTTACTCCCAACTACCTGTTCTAATCTACGTTTATTTCATTTCCAAGGATGACAACCATACAGCAACCGCTTGAATCTTATTACTCAGCCATCAGAGATGCAATCTCGAAAGATAATCTGCCACTGGTTATCGATAAGGCGAGCGCTGGCCTAAAAGACCACCCAGAAGAAGCAGAATTTATAAAGATTGAGATTGTAGCTCTCATTAAGCTAGAAAATTCAGCAAGTGCACTCGATAAAATACACAAAGCACGCACCGCAAAGCTGGTTCCAGTCAAGACATTGCAGTATGAGGAAGCCTATTGCCAGTTTATGCTTGGAAAGTACGACGAATCGAGGAATGTCTTGAAAAGAGTAAAGCCAAGCAAGACGGTTGATTGCCTGTTGGCACAGATTGCGTACAAATGCGAACAGTTTCCCGAATGCGTTGAGATCTACGAAAGACTCATTTCCACCGTAGAGCCAGATGGCCAGGAGTATAATGACATCCTTCTCAACCTGGCTGCTGCTAGAGCTGCGAAGGCCCAGCAAGACGGAATGTGGCTATCTGAGACCGGATCTAAAATTGCTGATGGAAGCTATGAGTTTCTATTTAACATGGCTACACGTCTTTTGGCATGTGGTAGGGCAAGAGAGGCCATCAAGATCCTAGACACTGCATGTGCAAATGCAAAAATGACACTGTCGGGTTTGGGGTGGTCTGATAGCGATATTCGAACCGAAGTTGGCGCGATCAGAGTCCAAAAGGCTGTGGCACTACAAATTCTCGGGCATGATGACCAAGCAAATTCAATCTATTCGGATTTGCTGTCACAAAAGAGTATCGATCGGGTTGCTAGCGACATCGTGGTTCATAATATGGCAACAATTCGTGCGCGTGGCAGCGCATCAAGTGGTGCCGCTGTCGATAAAGTAAAGTGTCTTCTCCAAATTCCAGGACACAGTTTCCGCTCTCTCACCCGTGTTCAGCAGGCTCTGATGCACTACAATATGGCTGTTGTGCTTCTGCACCAGGGCCAATATTTTGCTGCTCGTCGTGTTCTGCGTTTGCTTGGGAAACGATTTCCTGATGTTGCGTTGCCGGACATAGGCACAGCTTCAGCAATTGCCTCACTAAATATCGGGAGTCCGCATAAGGCTCTCAATGAATTCCTGTCTTTATCCCATACACAGAGCGCTGTAAAAGGTGTGTTTGCTACTCTTGCAGCCACCCAGATTTCTGTTGGGCTTGGAAATTCTGAGCAAAGTGTATCTGTTTTGCAGGAGTGGCTGGATAAAGCTCAGTCTGTAAAGCTATCGGATCTTGACTCGTCAGACCGCTTCGTCTATTATTACTTTGGGAACAGCATGCTTCTGGCTTGGCTGTCATCCAACAAATCCTCGGGCGAAGCAACAAGTTCTGCTGCTGTCAATGCAGCAGAACACCTGCATGGTCTATATAAAAATATTGACACGCCAAGTCCAGAACTATTGGTTGCAGTTGGAGATTGTTTGGCATATTCGGGGGATATCGCGAGTGCACGTACTTGCTTTGAAAGAGTAAATACCGCAGGCGTTCAGCAGTCAGAGAACATGCTGTCAGCATTGGCGCGTGGTGGCCATAACAAAAAACCAGTGCAACAGATTTTAAAGGACTACAGCAGACGCAAGAAGGTTCTTAGGAATGTTCCAGGTGTCAGTACGCGATTTGCTCGACAGTTCCAACCTAGAGTGAACATCGCATTCGGTCTTGCTTCTAGGCCTTCTCTGCATGAAAAGACCATATCTAGCTCACAGAAAGGAAAGCATCGCGCACAGCGTCTGCGCAAATTGCGCCGTAACCCACCCAAGGACTATGATCCTGCACGCAAGCTTGATACTGAGAGATGGATTCCACTTCGCCAGCGTTCATATTACAAACCTCGTGGGCGCAATCGTAAACAGCAAGCTCTCCGCGGTGGAGCTCAGGGAGGCGCACTAGAGGCTGGGTCGGGACTTGGCGGTACTGGTAGTGCACGGATTTCTGGGAACTATTCAGGAAATGGCCAACAAACGCAAACGCGCCCACAAAATGACCATGATGCCTTGGATGATGTTGTTGATGGTGCTGATATGGAGAACGAAGGCGGCAAACAAAAGACAAACAAGCCCAAGGCCAAAGGCAAAGGCAAGGGAAAGGGCAAAGGAAAGAAAGGAGCATGGTAGCGTGCTTGTATTGTGCTCTAGTGACTTGTACATGTCTCTGCTACTCTAGATATCTTACCTACATGATTATTTGAGGTTTTCACTCAAACTTTTCTTTCTCTCTTGTCTTTAATGGCATAGTTTTGGCTATCTTTCATTTCAAACAATATTGCAAATTTGGCTTTTATCTACCAATCCATGTAATCTGTTGTGCACACCTCTCCCTGAAAATGACTTGATCAGAATATTCTACTTTGCCCAGTTCCTCAGCTCGTAATAAATGCAATATCTGATGCTGCTTGGATGGAAAACCACACCTAACTTGGGAAAGAATCATTTGGTTGGGATATTCCATCGGAAACCACAAAAGTAGCTATCGGACTGTCCGATGCTTCGAGTGTTTTTTCTAGAATGTTTTTGATCAATCCCAACAATATCAGATAAAGGAGAAATTGTCAGAAGAGGAACTGATAAGAAATTGTCGGAAGGAAAATACGCCCGTAGTGCAAAACTCGGTACAATCACCACCACTTGCAGTTGGCTTCCATTAAAACAACTGACTTTTTTCATCCTTTTTTTGTGTCTGATAATTAACTACAGCTTAAACGTAACAAGGAACATTCCATGCAGCTGAGAAACTCGAGAAGCATTGCATGTTTACCAAACCAGTACCATAGATGCCTGAGATGTTCCATTTTTCTAATATATTCTATCACTTTGTACATCCAACTTTCAAGTCATTATTTACTTTCATTCCATCGGAATTACCACCCAGTGACAGATTTTCCGAGTCATTTAATAATCTGCAAATTGCTTATTGGAACTCTCTTGATCTCCTAGCTTAGTCTGACGGATTCTGTTGCATTAAAACATAAAGGAGCTTCCGATAAACATTGCGTTATATGGTGTAAACATTTTTTAATTGCTGCAAACAAGTATAGCAATGGAAAACTTAATTTCTTCTGCGGAAGCTCCGAATAGAACCTGTTCTGCTATAAGCTATTTTCCATATGAAGGTTGTGTATTTTTGCTCTTTTTTCATTTCCTTCTCTCCGTAACAGAAGACAAAAAATTCTTATAAATTAGAAATGCGCCAGATAATTCCATTTCATTTATATTAAAGTTTGTTCCCTACTTTTTCCTTTTTTATCTACAGTGTGTCTACATATTCAAAATCGCTACTTTAAAAGGTAAAGTCAGACTAGCAAAGCTTTACAGTTTGAATTTTGGATATTGTGGTCACTGCTTTCAATAGAAATATATGAAAGCATTTTTCATAACTTTATATCCATAAAGACTGACAGTGACTAAACAGCAGGATCAAATTGTCTAGAATATATTTTTCTATAGAGCCATGACACAGGCACAGGATATAAGCGTATCTACCGAGACGATGCAATCCCACACTTCCGATTCTCATTCTTCGCCCGGACCCAATTCCAATGAAAGCACTATTAAGATTTCGAACCATTCATCTTCTAGTGTTGAAACAGCCCTTGAGTCGCAACCAATAAGCTCTTCACCATCCCAGCTGTGGCACAGGCTCTTAGATCCCGAATTATATCCCGAAATCACTATCTGCCGAATCACATTCTTTTTCATATGGACTATCCCTCATATAATCATATTTTCCTACTATGGATCATTGCCAAAAGTTGCCCTAAGGAAGGGAATGAATCTAGCATCCATGGCAAGCACGCTGTTCGATTTGGCTGCTATTCTAGTATTCATGTCTCCGACATTCCTTATGCTTCTCAGACGTACGTTTCTTCCCAGGTTTATTACCTTTGAGAAGAATATACACGCGCACAAGGTAGCCTCATATACAATGGTATTTTTCAGTGCTGTCCACATTGGTCTTTATTATGACAGCTATATCGACCAAACCAAGCCTCATGAGACGAGAGGGCGAATTTCTCCAGGTGTTCCTTTGGTGGACAACCTGTTTAAAAAGCAAACCGGCTGGACAGGCCATGTTTTAACATTCTCTTTGTTTTTGATAATTGCCACTGCAATAAGTAAGTACCATAGCGCCATGAGTCAATGAGCTGTGCTTGTAGGATTTTTATTCAATGTACCAAGCTTAACTGTTTCCTCATTGAAATGCTTTCTGCCTACTAACATCTTTCAATACAAATTCTAATTTAACACACATTGACTGAATAGAGCCAATTCGCAAGCATTTATTCGAGATCTTTTATTTTGCGCACCACCTTTTTATTGTCTATATCGTCGTCATGTTCTTTCATCACAGAAACAGAATGACATACAAATACCTTTCTGGTCCCATTGCCTTGTATTGCTTGGATAGAATATATCGCAATCTGCGCTCGGCGTTTGCAAGGTCTCATATCCGTGCTGTAATACAGCATCCTTCCGGCGTTGTTGAGATACAGCTTGACAAGAAGATCATAGGCCAACGGGCTGGTCAGTTTGTCAAAGTGTATTGTCCCTCTATATCGCTTTTGCAATGGCATCCAATGACTATTTCAAGCTCCCCCGAAGAAGAGCTTTTAACTTTGCACTTTAGATTATCAGGGGGATGGACAAGAAGTCTATCACATCGTCTTGGCTGCGAGTTTGGTTCCGACGAGCGTAATTCGCTCATACAAAGAGTTATTGCCGGACTAGTTGCCGAAAGAAACCATTCTTTGCTGGCAAACAACAAAACATCTGCCGCCACCAATCCTACTTTTGCTGGAACCAGCCTTCCACTTTCTTACCATCCACTTCATCAGGATCCTGCTACAACACCGCCTTATTCGCAAGCTGGTGCAAACAGCTCTTATGTCAGTATTGATATGGTGTCCAAAGGCTATGGTGCTACGCTGGAGGCAAACCAAATCAAGCGTCCGGATACAGAAAACAAGGCAACTGCCGCGGTGCTTGTTGAGGATGGCAAAGCAGTAATCAAAATGGGTGGAAACATGCCAGCCATATTCATTGATGGACCATACCCGGCACCAACTGAGCACTTTTTCGAGTATGAAGTTGGTATCCTTATTGCGGCTGGAATCGGCGTCACCCCGGCTGCCTCAGTACTCAGAAGCGTTTATTTCCGCTGGATGCATGGCCGTGACAAGCTGCTGACACACAAGGTATACCTATTCTGGGTCTACCGTGATATCGGAACCCTTGAGTGGTTCAAGGATATACTTGTCGCAGTTGAAGAACAGGGTCTGAGCTCCATTGTTGAGGTGCACACATACTATACTGGAGAGGTTCCACAGTCTGCCAAGCTGGAGAACGCACCTTCCAACGATAGGTATGGATCTCACACTGTCAGCGCTTCTGCTGGCATGACATCGTATGTGGGTAGGCCCAACTTTGATAACATTTTTGAGATCGTTGGTGACCTACATCCTGGAACCAAGGTTGGAACATTCTTCTGCGGACCAAAGCCGATGGCTCGCAAGGTTAGAAGACTCACACACAGATGGGACAAGAGACTGAACAAGGCAGCCAAAACCAGACTTGAGTTCCATTCTGAAGTGTTCTTCTAATTGATATTTTGTTTGCTTTTTATTTGTGCTTTGTTTGTTGATAATTAAACATAGTTTCGTTAGTTTTGTCTCTGATAAAAGCTCTGTCAAGGTGGGCTGATCTGGTTTGACTCCTCAATCGCCCTGAGCACATGTCCATCGTCATCGTATACAAGAGCACCCCCTTTCCATGTACCAAGCCGCAAGCCAATGTCTTTATTCCGCTCATACTCTCTTTTTACCGCATCCGTATTGCCCCTCCAGTCCTTGTACAGTTGAAGATTCTGTCTGCCCATCACACGAATTGCCTTCATTCTTAGATCATTTCCTGACCATTCGGGAAGAAGATTGTCTGAAATCTCACGAAAGTGCCCTATTCCGTACTTCTCGATACCCTCCAGGAGCTTCTGTTTCTCTTCGTCCCCCCACTTCCTTTCTGGCTGAGAAATCGCATCTTTTGGAGGCTCAAAGTATTGTTGGTTGAGCATACCTTCATCATTAATCATATGCTCTGTTTCTGGAAATTCAGGACGTCGTGAAAAGTCTAGTCGCATGCGTTTTACCCATTCTTGCTTTTCATGCCAAAACATTGTGCTAGTGACATCGAGATTGTTGGGCTGATCTTGCTGAGCCATAGTATTGCTATTCATCTCATTGAAGGCTGGCTGCTAAACGAGTGCTTTGCCAAGCAGACGTACTGTTTCTAAGATTGTATCTAAAATGCAAAAGAAAAAAGCGAAAGGCTGAAGGCAGTTCGGATGCAAGTCAAAATATATATGTATTTGCAATAGGCAAACCGATCAAACATCAAGCTACTGCTCCTTTCGTCAATCAGGATTAACTACCCATTGTCATAACGAGAAGGAATTGTGGGTCAGGCTATTAAAGTGTAAATTTTGCCATTAAATTTCAGTCTACCGTTCAACTTAATTTAATTGAAAATCAAATAACCGTTAAAGCCGTATTGCTATACATGCTCAGGCTTCCGAGAAAACCACAAGATGCTACGTCTTTTATTCTGTCTGGTAGTAGCAGGTTTTGTTTATATTTTTGCTTTTTCGTGACAATTTAACGTTTAAAGCATTACTGCTTTCTTTAACTGTCACCATTTTTTATTTCCCAGATATGTGTATTTGTCATTTCAAATACCTGAACGCCTATATTATGCGTGTTTTATATTAAAGTCTGTCATTATAACTCATATTGTTGGCTGAAAAGATGCAGATATTCTGGTTATTTCTCTTAATGTGCAAGGTGCTTCTTAAAGTACTATCAAATCCCCACGTAGCCTATATGGGGATTCATTACTATCCAGATACTTGCCTGGTTGCTAAAAGTAAGTATTCTTGCTGCAAATATTTTTATGAATAGACAAAAAAAGTATAAGTAATTACAGACGACTTTTTCGTTTGCTCAGCAAAATGTGCTTCGCTTTAATCTTCAGCTATTCACAAACAATACTGTCGTAAATCACCACTTTGGAATATATAACAATGCATCTATATACTCTTGTCTTTTTGGTTGCTTCTTTGTTCATGTGTATGATCTATCCATCGGTTGCTCTATACGTCCCGATGTCTGTGCCGTTTGGAGGAGGCATGGTAAATGCCTTTGCGCGTGGAAATAACATTCAAGCAGTATGGGGTCCAGATGGTTACTTTTCAACAAGCTCTGGACCTGGATTTGCATCCCAAATGCAAGGCCATTTTGGACCAAATAGTGGTTCTATTTCCAATTCAATTTCTCGCGTTCAAGTCTTTCCTCCACTAGCAGCTGGAGTGGTACCAATCGTGTGATCTATTTTATCTGGGCTAAAAAATATTGCTTTTCCCA
Organism: Coemansia sp. RSA 1200; assembly: GCA_027578915.1. Taxonomy (NCBI): domain Eukaryota; kingdom Fungi; phylum Kickxellomycota; class Kickxellomycetes; order Kickxellales; family Kickxellaceae; genus Coemansia; species Coemansia sp. RSA 1200. The sequence goes on from JANBTT010000009.1 coordinate 246,309, forward strand.
TGTCGTTTTTACTAGTTTTTTTCAATTTAACAGAACAATTTTCAGACAAACATTTTACTTTCAAAATTACCAAAGGTTTGACAGTTTCAACAAGATTTTTTATCAAGATTCGCACATGAATGCCAATATAAGGAAGTTCTCTAGTCCCATGCAGTAAAATTGGGGCATGAAATGACTGTAGCTTAGCTTAATAGTAGTTACTATAAGATGCAGTTGTATAGCAAGTATTTTGGGCGTTATAGAATAAGATTATTTCTGGCTTTAAAATCATTATAGATAAAACGGCTTGTTCTTGTGACTTGGGATTCCCTATTTAAACACGTATCTCGTTTCTAAAACTATTGTTTGAAAATAAAATATATTCTTAAAGTTAATTATTATCCTGGTGTTATTTATTATCCACGCGTAGTTTTGTTATAATAAACTAGTAGTCTGAATTACTCACTATGCATGCAGTTCTCTCACTTGCTTCAGCCATCACGCTATCTGTAGCTGTGTCAGCCTACCCCCTTTATCCTATTTACCCAGGACTTGTTGGAGGTGTTCAGTCTTCATACCACAACTCGGGTGCTTATAATAATGGTGCTATGACCAGCATATCTCCTTTTGGATCCAGCTACAATTCGTGGAATAATGGCTACAGTTCATCCCAAGGCAACTATGTCACACCTTACGGAAATTTTGGAAGATCATCCTTCAATGAATGGAACAATAACGCGTGGTCAAACAATAACCGTGGATACCCTTTTAGATACTACTGGTAGCTAATAGTCTATTTCTATTTTTCTTTTTATTTTGCATTGAAATATAATGACAATAACTTCACTCATGTCAAATGTTTAGGATAATAACCATATGATAATGTTTTTATAAAACAAGGTGTGGTATATGATAAAATAAGATGCGTAAATTGTGACACTATTGAGCCTATTCACCAGTAGGGGGCCGGGTAAGGATAATACGGGAGGGCTCTGTTGCTCCAGGCATTGTTGTTCCAGTTGTTGAACGACGAGCTACCAGCATTTCCCCAAGGATTAGCAGCAGCATTCTGATGAGCGTTGAAGCCGTTGTTCCATGAGTTTGTATTTGAGCCAAAGGGACTAACGTTTGAAACGGACCCATTGTCAAAAGCCCCAGAGTTGGCGTTTGAAGAGGAGGATACAGCTCCAGCAAGGGGAACAACTGGTGCTGCTGCTGCGGCAGCGGCAAAGACAATAACACTTGCAGGGATGGAGTAGATCATTATCGGCGATAGAGACAAAGGATAGACTTCCAAGTCGAGATTGTAAGTTTGAGATGTATGTAGGTTCAAAAGCTATTGATAGAAAATAATGCAAGTACTTAGTGTCTGTAAGGTTTTAATGGAAACAATGCATGGAATGGGTTCCGGACAATGCTTTATATTAAGAAGAATAGTGAGGTGCACAGCGCTTCTTTGGCTAATATTGTGTTATAATTTTCATTGTTGTTGCCAGTTAAAAAAACATACTTTGTACTTTTACGCTTGAAAAAAAAGCTGAAATACTACTGTTTTCAATGTGGAGATAGAAAAAAAGTAATATAGCAATAGATGAAATAAAGACCATGTCGGATTGATAATGCTACCATCAAATTTTACGTTAATTTATTTTGCCACCAAAACAAACACTGGCTTACAAGGATTTCTCTTTTAGCACAGTAGATTGTAAACAATACATAAAACTCCAGGCACTGTATTTATGATAGTGTTTTTATTAGCACAGCATGGCATTTATTCTGTGTTTTTTGTTGTGTGTTTGGTTGTATGCTCACCTACTGTTTATTTTTTTTACTGTAATCCCATGGTAAATTTGCTACTGTTGCTAGCAATTCAAACTTTAGCAGATATTCTCGGCACGTTTTTGAACAACAACCTCACTACTGTGTTGTGTTTGTTAAATGAACATTCGTTTTTTTCCTGCAAAAAGCAAGTCATGGCTATAACTATTTTGGTCTTTATTTACATTTGATCCAGACCCCACAAGCGCCGTTCATCCCAGCCGCTAATTAGCTTTTGTTGATAAATAATTAAGCTGTCTTAATTATGCATGTTGTTCAATATCTCATCAATAATGTCACATGCGCCTTTATTTACAACATAGCAAAAGCTTTTTATCTGGGCTACCCGAGTCTTATTTGTAACTGATTGTTCATATCCAGCACGTTTGACTATGTCATTTAAACGCTCGTTCCACGATAAGACACAAGAGAAATCCTCGTACTACAAGGGGCGTTATTCTGGGAAGAACAAGGCTGGTAAAAGAAGCCATGGTAATTTCCAAAACAATTCCAATCATCCTATTGGAAAGGCTCAGTCAGAATCCAATACAACCACCCCGGGCCCGCAGGATAAGCTGGAAGACCTACTAAACTCTTTTGACGGAAAGCAGTACGGCTTTTACAAACAATTGTGTGGACAGCGATTTGTGTTCGACTCGTTTACGCTTGTGTTTGATCGCATTCAAACAGATGCATATGCGCCTCCTAGCCTGATCCGGTTGGTAGTTAGCCAAAATATAGCACAGTTTCCTGCCAATCTTTTCTCTGTCAAGGTGCGAAATATAGCCTCAACACATTATATTTCGACACTTGTACACAAGCGCCTTGGTTTGATTCAGTCGGCACATGTTACTAGGAATAAAGGCCAATGGTCTTCCATCAAGGGTGGCACAGTAAACATTGACAGACCTGGCCAGGAAGTCATTGAACGCACATCGATTGTTGTTGATAGATACAATATTGAGGTTCGCCTAACCGCCGCCTTGCCAGCAGCTGGACGAAAAATTGTTGCAAGTGTAGCTAAGCGCATGTTCCTTGAGACAATTCCTCAGCTTGTCAGCCAGGCTTTACTGTACACATCCGTGGATTCCCAAGCAATGACAAAACTAGTTGAATGTACTGAGGATCAGGAGTTCTTGCGCTCGCATCTTCTGGGCAAAGAGCTTGTCTGTTTTATCGGGGATGGCTCTATTCTTCCACGCAAAAACGGCATATCCGATCTCCCCCTTGTATCAGATAAAACTGTTCCGTTCACATCTCCAGACAGCATGCGGGTGTCGTTTGTGCTTCCCAATAGAGGCCGCGTAACCGGAATGGGTATTCCACGGGGTGTGACCCTAATAAGCGGCGGTGGATTCAATGGAAAGTCCACTTTTCTTCAGGCCATCGAGCATGGGGTTTACAATCATGTCCCAGATGATGGACGTGAACTCATAGTTACAGTATCGAGCGCTGCAAAGATTAAGGCTGAAGAAGGAAGATATATCTGTAATGTCGATATACGTCCGTTTATCAACAACCTACCCTTTGGAAAGGACACGAGACAATTTTCAACAGAGGATGCGTCGGGATCCACATCTATGGCAGCCTCAATTCAAGAGGCTTTGGAAGCCGGCGCAGATGCTCTTTTCTATGACGAGGACACGTGTGCAACAAACTTTCTTGTGCGCGACGGGCGAATGCAGCAACTTGTATCCCAGAAGCATGAGCCTATTACGCCACTGATAAGCCGGATTCGCGAGATGTGGGATGTGCATAGAGTCAGTTCGGTTCTTGTGGTCGGAGGATGTGGTGACTATCTAGATGTTGCAGACACCGTCATTGACATGTACCAGTATACGCCGTCAGATGTCACTGCACGGGCAAAGGAGATAGCCGAGCGGATGCCAATTAATCTGGCAACCCCCTCTACGCAATATGGATCCGTTATAGGCCGCGCTATCGATATTCCTGTTGACCTTACCCGCTACAAGCCACCTCAAGCAAAGACGCGCTGGTCTATAGCGCTGTTTCCATCTGAGAGTCTTGTCAAACAGAGCAACACGGCTGAACAAAACATAGGATGCACTGATGAGGATCCCAACAGCTCCACTGGGTGGAAAAATGATTTGGTTGACACAGAGATGCAATCCACTGCATTGGATGTTTCGGCATTTGACCAGCTGGTTTCAATCTCACAAACGCGAACCATTGCTTTGATCATTAAGCACATTGCGCAGAGCACTGACCATATGAGGTTAAGCGAATGGCTCTCTCTGATCGACATAATGGATCTGGACAGCATTTGTACTGGCCGCAACAAAAGCGGCAATCTGGCACGCCCACGTAGAATAGAAGTGGCCATGGCTATCAACAGACTTCGGTACGCGCGTATGTGGCAATCTAAGCAAGAATAGATACTTTTTATTTATGTTTAAAAATGGCCTGCATTTAGCATAACTGTTTTCTCTGTGGCAGATAATATTGTAATTGATTCTATGTGAAGTTGTATCGTGCTGTTTACAGTCTTTGTTGCAAGCTTTGTTTGGACAACAGCAGGGCTTTTTGCTGGTATGAATGGGATTTTATCCATTTTATGTATACAAGTGAAGAAACACAACAAGGGGCGGCCAGATAAAGAGCATTGTGCTTGCAAGCAAAACCATGGGTTTTTGTAAGGCCTGCACTATATCTTTTGTCCCAGCCACTTCACTTCGTCTTGAACTGAATGAGCGGTGGCAGCACACGGGGACAAGCAGCTCTGGAGACCTAAAGCAGAGACAGAACATCTGCGGCTTCCGAAAAGGATAAGCTGAAAGCGACTGGTAAACAGTGACCAGCAGTTCGGGTTTGTTGTCATTTAAACTGCATGCATGATGTATCCAGACGGTCCAGGCCCAAATCCGCTGATTGGCCAGAGTGGACTGAGGGGAAAATAAATATATAGTTGGTTGGCTGGAAAAGACAGCCCACAGCATGCTGCATGCTGTGGGCTGTGGGCTGAAAAGGGGTAGTCTGTGACAGCATTCGTCTTGTTGCACATTCCCTTTTCCCTCTCTTGAGGACCATGTCTACAGCATAAACGGGGGGACGCCAGACGAAAAAGGCAACACAATCAGGAAAGAAACAGAAATTTGGAAAGCCAGCGAGAAGGCAGATCTGGGCTTTGGTTTGACAGACACCCGCATTTATTCTTTTCTTTCTCGCCATCCACCGCAAGTTGTCTACTATTTTCTTATTTCTAACTCTTTTCTTTGCGCAACCTTCTCCCTTTTCCCGCTCTAACTCTCCCTTTCCTCCCCATCTCCTTTCCTCCCTCCTTTTTCCCCTCAGCCGCTCTATTTCTCGCCCATCTCTCTTTTGCGTATCTGTTTACTTTTGTAATCCGCCCTCTGCTTCTTAGTTCTTTCCTCATCCTTGTTTTACTTTCTTACGCTGTACTATTTTGTCTCTCTCACCCTCGTCTGCTTGCTCTTTTCACTTGTCGCCTACAGCTCCCACCGCACGGGCCGTTCCCGCTCTCTTCCGCTCTTCGCTCTGACTGCCGAATGAGGCTATTGGCGTCAATCGGTATTGCCACATTGCTTGTGGACTATGCGCTGGGAGCATGCACAGGTATGAACGCTGCTGACAGTGGTGTCTGTCCTGTCTCTCAGTGTGCATCACTTGTCGACGATTTCAGTAGTAACGATACACTTGCTTCATCGGGCACAAGTGCGCTACCTTCCAGTGCACAGTTTGTCTCAGAGCTATCCCCAGACTACGCCTCGATCACAGGCGACGGACTCACACTCTCATTGGTAAAGTCGGGCTCTGGCTACAAAGGCTCCACTGTCTACTTCACAAAGTGGATACAGTATGGGATTATAACAGCCAGGATTCGTACGGGATCTACCACGCCGGGAGTCATATCCTCGCTCCAGCTTCAAGACCAGTCAGGCACAAGTATAGACATGGACTGGGTGGGGAACTCCCCTAGCAGCGTACAAGCAAACTATTACACAGAGAATCAGCTCGAACTATCGCAGGCGACCTCGGCATCGCTGACAAGCAATCCCGCTAGCTCGTTCAGTATATATAAGATCGTATGGCTACCAGACTCGCTTACCTGGTATGCAAATGGGTTTGCTGTTCGCACAGTCAACCGCATGGATACATGGGCTGAGGGCGAACAAAGATTCAAGTATCCTTCCAGTGCGTCTCGGCTCTCCTTTTCAATATGGAGCGCATCCGACGCGAGCAACCCCGAGTTAACACAACAGTGGGCTGGAAGCATTCCCTCGACCTCCACGGAAACCCAGTTCAGCATGACTATTGCACGTGTGCAAGTCGACTGCTACACTAACGCCACCGATGCAGCCAAATCGCCAGACAGCCCCCAGAGCTCGGCCTCAAACGACTCCTCCTTTGTATCGCCAAAGTCGATCACCGAAGTTGACCTCAGCAACTTTGGTCTTTCTTCGCAGGAATCGACTAGCTCTCTGTCATCATCCACTATGTCCACAGAAGGTAGTGGCAATGGCCTATCTAGATGGCTTGCAGAGCAGGACACGCCCTCTGGCGCACGGCCGGTCCATGTTCTTGAGGCTACAACATGTCTTCTTTTTTCATTTGGTCTAGCCATCGCTTCATATTTATGATTCTAATAAAAATGGAATTCGAGCTAAGCTCACCATAGAACGAGGCATGTGTTTATTGGGTCTTGATCCAATCATGGCCATTTCAGATCCAACGTTTTTTTTCACATGTGGTGTCTGGAGTTTTATTTTAAAGATCTACGGTTTTATCTAGTATCTGGATAGTAATTAGCCAAAGGAATTAAAACCGCCACACATGTTGAAATGTGAATAGCTAGTAACCAAAATATTGAATATCTACCTTGTATACTGTCCTTAATTCTATTGCATGTAAAGTATATGGCGCAAATACTGCATCAAATTATGAGCAGCCAATCCACGACGTTTCTTTAGCACAAAAGTAAGATATACTTGGTTGTGTTGCTCGTGGTTCATATATATCTTTCCATGGGACATCTGCTTCCCTGTTGTCTTTGTTTCTTTTCTAATATAGCAAATATATTATAACCCTGTTTATCTTCTTCATGTTGCTATTCAGTTTTTACAAACCTGACACAAGCAATTAAACAGTCTAAAACAATAAAAGACGCTCTGTGCATAACCTAAGTAACCTATCTATTCTAAATAGACTATTGCATTAGTTGTTTCAAAAGTTAAAAGCAATTTTCGTGGAGGATAAACATGCAATTCAGAATGTTGTATCTACTATTGCCTTTTCAGCTGCTAGTGCTACCTATATTTGCCCAAGCAGATATTCTGCACACGAATGCGCAAAGTGACGTTACCTTAAGCGACTACTCAAACAGTGGGACACAGTATGATATTATAATTCAAAAAATATTGACAGAGAACATTCCAACGGAAGCCGAGAAATTGGATAAACAGGCACTGACTCTGAATGTGGAATCACTAGATAAAACAGGCAAAAATAACAAGGAAACGTTTCAATCAATCAAAACGCTGTCCCCAGTACCCAGCCTTAATGATGACAACATTGACTACGCTGGATTCAATCTTGACAACATATTGGACCTAATGGCTGGAGATAAGGATGGAAATGTCAATTTTGGTGCTATTGGAATCGAGTTGGCCAACAATTTGGCTAACGTTATTGATATGAATGAGGTTGGGAACTTTGCAACAACATTTGGGCTTATGATGTCTGGCATTGGCACAGCAGCAGAAATTCAGAGACAAAGAGGAGGGCCATCCGACCTTGTTGGGCATCAAGGCAATAATTTTGCGGTTAATAGTGGATTGACAGCACTCGTAGGTCAGATACTCGCTGCTCAACAGGAAGACGGAGACGACTCTAGGCCTGGCTTGGAAAATCAAGTGTCTGGCCTTGAAGGTATGGATCTAGCTAAACTACTTGACTCCGTCACTGGAAATACCAAAAACACAGGTGGGATTGATATTCATCAAATAGCAAATGTCATGGATGGTCTTCTTGGTGACAACGTTCACAACAGTAAAAATAAAGCCACCAGGAATAGAGGGACGACTGGCAAGAGTGAACAACCTAATGATTTCCATACTAGTCCAACAGAAACAGCATCTAGGGGCGGTATAGGCACATCAAGCACACGGAACATGGCCAGCGCACTTAATGACTTTGTCAATGGAAATGATACATCAAACATTTCCGAAATAGCTCAAGCTATTGGAATACGTAACTTCTTTAAGACTGAAGAAAAGGTTGTACCTGATGGTTGTCCATCATGTTTCAACTGTCTTTATCCTGGGTCAATATGTGCACATAATTCGACATGTAATCAATTTACAGGACGATGCGACTGCCCTACAGGATGGACTGGTGAAGATTGCCTTATGCCAGGTACGTATTGTAAGAATAAAAACATGCTGGTGAACTGTGTGATTATGCCCACTTAAACATTATGTAGCATGTGTTACACCCTATTTTTGTGTTGTTTTGTGATGTAGCCTGTCTAAGCCCAGTCGATGAAGGAAAACGGCCTGCTGCCAAAAGTAGTCACTGCCATCAGGACACTGAGTGCAGACCCGGATGGGGTGGCTGGAACTGCAACAGTAAGTATTTAATAGTAACCCACCAGTAGCATATAATATTAGTCGATAAGGTAGCTAAATTGGGATATACTGTAACCTGAACTATGCTCTAACTGTTGGAATGTAGTGTGCTTGTCCGATTCTGCTTGTGATGCACTAATTCCAACTGGTGAGGGCGGCAGATGTTACAATGGCAGTCAATTGATCACCAATGTGGCTGGGCAATGTGAGATTGGAAATAAGGGTCTAAGCAGGTACCTGCCTTCAGGCGTCAGTCCAAAGATGACATTTGACTGTTCTAGAAGCAGCAACTCGTGCAGTGCTCAGTTTTGGATTAGTGGAAGGGAGGCGTTCTATTGCGATTTAGATGAATGCAATATCAACACATGGGGCTCCAAATCAACGGCCGCAATTGCATGCAAGCGAATGAAATGCAACTGCATCCCTGGACGCTTCCTATGTGGTAATTATGGCCTAGACATTTCTGCAGTGCTTAATGACGTGGAAGGCCCAGTTGATATTAAATGTCATGACGATGGATTCAGTGACTGTTATATTCGCGAGTTTATGGTTAGCAAGACTCTATCAGCTATAATTGGTGACGATGCTATTAACATGGAATGTTCTGTGGGCCAATGTGTACACTACAGTCAGATTCCAGGATATGAGAGGCCAAAGCAAGAGGCAAGTAAAAGCAGCATGCTTTTGGGTGTTGCAACCTCATTGCTGACGGTCTATCTTGTGCTACGGCTAATTAAAGTACTTGTGCGCCACCAGGAGACTGAAGTGACATTACAGGGCAGTGACCACATATCCAAAAGCCATTCTAACAAAATGAAGGGAAACTCGAATATGGATGCTAGTGCTGAGAAACCACAATATAAAAGCGGCGTGGTTATGAGCACAGAGATTGATAAACTAATGACAAGTACAAAGAAAGCAACAGTTGCATTCCGTGATATCAGCTACACAATTAAACCACAAGAGGCCGATCTTGTTTCCTTTAAAAGCGAAAACAAACGCAAAAGCATTAGCATACCTCATAATAGAGAGGATACCACCAGTGCTAATAGCCACAATATCCCTGGTGAGAAGCCGGATGTTCAAGTATTAAAGGGTATATCCGGAGTGGTATCCCCAGGTGAGATACTTGCAATCCTAGGTGCGTCAGGCGCAGGTAAGAGTACCCTGTTGGATATCTTGTCAAGACGTGAGAAATGTGGTCAAGTTACAGGAAAAGTACAAGTAAATGACCAAGATTTGATTAGCGACATATCGACTAATGAATTTCACCGTATGTCAGGCTATGTGGACCAGCAAGACCTCCATGTATCCACTGCGACTGTGTATGAGGCCGTAATGACCTCAGCACTGCTCCGATTGCCTCAAAGTATGTCACAGATTGCAAAGGAGGAGAGAGTGCACAGTGTGCTAAAGGAACTTGGGTTGTGGTCAGTTAAAGACTCGCGTATTGGAAAGAATGGTGCACGAGGCATTAGCGGAGGTGAAATGAGGCGAGTGTCCATTGCTTGCGAATTGGTAACATCACCATCCATTATATTCTTAGATGAGCCTACCTCAGGTCTAGATGCATATAATGCTTACGTTGTTATGGACACGCTGTCAAAACTGGCCCGATGCTATGGACGCACTGTCATATGCACAATCCACCAACCAAGAACAGACATCTTTAGCATGTTTGATAAGCTAATAGTACTGGCTGCAGGGCAAATGTGCTATTCTGGCCCTGCAAGTGATATTGCTGAATACTTTGAATCAATTGGTCATCCGGTTCCCAAGGGATATAACATTGCCGACTTTTCCGTTGATCTAGTACAGCAAGCAACAGCAATATCCCTACGAAGTCCAAGTGACGTGAAGCAGCAAGTGGAAAATGCTGTTAAAGCCAGATCAGATATTGACGCAAGTGATGAAGAATGGAGTCCGCTGGCCAAAGCAAGCAATGCATCATTGCCTGCACTTTCTGAAGAAATATCGAATTCAGAAACTAGCAGGCCTGATTCCAAAAAGCAATTCCTTGTATACAATACAAATGTGAACTTGGAGCAGATTCTACACAAGTTTCAAGCTAGTACACAGCATAAAACTATTATGCAGGACCTTGATAAGATCACTGGTACAAATTGGAGCCCATCCTCCTTTGAGATGGTTACTTCAATTGGCAGCACCCCGCACGTGCGCCCAGTCACACCAATTCAGCAAATTAAGGTAATATTTTTGAATCTTTATGATTTGGTTACATTGCTGTACTCGCGCCTAAGTGGAAGACAGTCATCACTTCCTGGACATTCAGACAAATTGCGTCCATCATTGTATGTTCAATTTAAAGTTTTGTCAGCAAGGATATTCAGACATTTGTATCGAGACCCAACACTGATGTTGGCAAACTACGTGCTATCCATATTTATTGGACTCATGTGTGGTATTTTGTTTTACCAGTTGGATTACTCGATGCAAGGCGTCCAAAACCGATTGGGACTGCTTATTTTTATTCTAGCATTCTATGGATTTGGATGCACTACTTCTCTGCTTGTGTTTTCAGAAGAGCGGCTTTTATACCTGCGAGAGAGGGCAAATGCATACTATGATCCACTTGCATACTTTCTTGCCAAAGTTACCTTTGATTTGATACCACTACGTGTGGTTCCACCTTTGCTGCTAACACTAATAGCATATCCCATGACAGGTCTCGCAGCAACATGGGGACAGTTTATCAAATTCTTTAGCATGCTTGTTCTGTTCAACCTGACCGTGGCATCACAGATGTTTTTCATTGGCTTGCTTGCTGAAGAACTTGTGGTGTCAAATTTTTTGGCATCAATTATGCTACTCTTTTCGCTTTTGTTTGGCGGTCTCATTTTGAATAAGGAGTCGATACCTGCTATTCTACAGCCACTCACTCGGTTCTCATCATTTAACCTAGCATACGAGGCTTTGGCTATTAACGAGCTACGCCATGCTCATATTGAAGAAGTACGCTTTGGGCTTGAAATACAGATTCCCACTGCATCTCTAATATCATCCTTTGGATTCGATTTGCTTGCATTTTGGCCCGATGTTACAATATTGGTAGCTATTCTGGGTATTAGTTTAGGTCTATCTCTTTTGTGGCTCACATATGTCATAAAAGAAAGAAGATAGAACCTGAAATCATAAAGGCTTTATTACTATTAGCCTGACTTTCCATATCAAACCTAATATAAAATAAAGCATAACATTTAATAAGAATACAGATTAGATGGCATAAACACATTTAGATTGTTGCAAGTCAACAATGTTGGAACTAATTGAATTTGTTGATTCTTCCCAAGTACCTTGTCTATCACACCCCGTGGGCCAGATGTTATCTTTAATCCCTACCCTTCAGGATTTATAGTTAGCCATTAGCATCCTTTGCTAATGCACTTGTTGCCAATTAGTTATCATCTGTTTGTTTGCTCTTTTTTGGTGATTACTAATTGTTTACCAACTTCTCTGTTCCTAAGGAAATATAAACTCCAAGGAGCCTCAAGCAACATAGTATTTCTTTAAACATAGTATTTCTTTAAACATAGTATTTCTTTAAACATAGTTTTATAAAGTAAATGAGCAAAATATAATTAAAATTGAAAGATAACGCATATTCTAATGGATATTTGTTTTGGCATGAGGCACTGTGTTTTTAGCCACAAACATGAGGCAACTATGCGTGTATCGGGATTAAGTGCAGTTAGTTTTTTGGAAATACATCCCACGCCTTATATAGCAGGAAACAGTAAATTTGGCAAGTGGTTTGGTGAGTTTGTGTTGTTTTTGTCAAATATGACCTAAAGAACAATATAATAATTACTGTTCCATGTTTGCGTGATCAGAGAGTCATACACTTTCTCC